>MAIP01000083.1:0-90038 GCA_001736125.1 Pseudozyma tsukubaensis | reverse complement strand
CCCCCCTCTTCAAGTCAAACGCAAAATGGGATTCTTCGCATTCCTTGCCTGCGCCGCTCTCTCCGCTCTGGGATTCACTGTAGTTGGTCCGGCGGCAGGCGGCATCGCAGCTTGGGTCCAAGCAAACGAGTATGGTACCGCGGTGCCTGCCGGTGGGGTCTTCGCTCAAATGCAGGCCGCTGCCATGACTGGCGCTTTGGCAGCTGTGTAAGATGCCATCATTCGCTTGGCGATACGGAAATGGGTCTTGCCGAACATCATGCATCAGCTTGCCGAAAGCACCTCTAGCCATGCCAATACGCACCTCGTCATGAGTGTGTCCCCTACGAAACGAAAGAAGCCGCGAAGACGAAAGTCTAGCTCCAGCGTCAGCATACACTCTTCAAGGCTAAACGTTGAAAGCCTCTCCTCTCCTCCATCGCTTCACGTTTCGCAATCACTTCACCGTCTCATCAAGGTATCACCGCAAAAAAAAATTTTGGCCGTGCAACTTCCTCGCTGCGTTCACTACATTACCTGTATGGCAGCTTCTCTACTCCATCTCTGCTCGCAATCCGACTTTCTTCTACCTAGCCTCCTTGTCACCTTGGCAACACACTGAAGACCCCGATCGTTCCACAGACCAAATAGTGCCAGAACAAAAGACAGTGTATGATGCGAATGCAAATGCTAACGACAGAAGAAAACCAAACGAGAGTGTGCGTGCAGTCCGAACGTTCTCCCAACGAAAGTGCAGCCTTGGCTCAAGGCTAAGCAGCGTAAGCCCACCTCTGGCCATACGTCAAATCCTTCTCCTCCAAATGCCCAATCTCGGACTCGATGCCCACATCCTCCTCTCCCCTCTCTCCGGCGGTCAAATCGTCGAATGGATGCCAACTTGCCCTCTTATCCAGTATGAGCCTCTTTTGGCCACTTTGACCCATTCCAGCGTAGAGCTCTTTGCTTTTCTCGGCGTCGTAATGTCGTCCGACAGCTCCAACTTTTCCGAGCGTTTCGAAGAGGACGAGAAGCGCAAGAGAGCCAGCGACGGTGCCCATGAGGGTGAGCGAGTTCCAGTCCTTTTTGAGCGGGAGGAGGGCGAATTCGAGAGCGGCAAGGAAGCGGACGGAAATGCGGAAGGAGCGCGGGACGAGGGTGGAACGGTGGACGTCGAGGTTGCGATGCATGCAACCGATGAGGCCGAGGCAGAGCATGATGCAGCTTAGTGACCCGCTGAAGTACCAAACGTATCCACCGTGTATCTTGTCATGGGAGATGAGGGCGGAAAGACTGCAAGCCATGAGGATCAATGAGGCGGTCAGCGGGTAGTGTAGGTGACCAAAGGTGATGCTGGTGAACGAGTTTCGGCGAAGTGCATGTTGGTAGACTCGACTTCCATCTGCGTCGTAGTAGATCCAAATGACGAGCACACTGATCGAAATACCCAATGCAGCACGTCCAAACTCGGGATTGACACCAAAGTGCCCTGGACTGGCGATGAAGTTGCTCGAGATGATCGACTCTCCTACGATGAGGATCACGAAGAGCACGTACCGTTCGATCGAATGCTCGTGCGACTGGGCGGGGATGAACATATGCTTTCCTGTCCGTTTCGATAGCTTATGGAAGAGCTTGATCGCCGCTGCCACCACATATGCCCTTGCAAGCTCGACTACGATACCCGTCGACATGAGGATGAGGATCAGCAGGGGATCAGAAGTGAGTGTGATGGGGATGTAGATGGCTGCGATGACGGTCATCGATAGAGCGTTGAGCCAGAGTGCTTTCCTGAACTTGGGCAGGCAGAAGCCGTAGTAGATGTAGATGCCGAGTCTCCAAAGCTTTGCTACCAAGAAGAAGCCAATGGCGGCATGAATAGCGCGGTCGTATCCTTCGGCCAGCCAGTAGCCTCCAAAAGCTGGTGCTGCCAGGTGGACGTTCTCCACCGCTCCGCCCTCAGCGCCACCGCCGCTACGCCTCAACAAAGAACGCTTGAAGATGCTCTCCAGCTCAGCCACAATCCCATGTGGATCCAACTGACTCGGCGCGTCACCCTTCTTCTCTTCGCTCTGCAACTGAGCCAGCAACTCCGGTGTAGCCTTGACCAATTGCACAGCTGAAACATTCGACGAGTAGCCCGAAAGCAAGATCATCCATCCCAACAATAGCGCCCTTTCCAGCACGTCGTCTGTCCCGCTCGTGTTCAAGAACAACCTTACGTCAGTCCAAATGCTGAAACAAGGCCAGAAACTCAATACGAACTTGAGCACGTTGATCGCCGAACTGCTCTCCGCCGTGGAATGACCCAACCCGTTCACCACGGCGACAAAGATGAGGTCGAATACGAGTTCGAATTGGGACGGTTTACGTTCGTCTTTCTCGCGATAAAGCTTATTCCCATGCAGCCATTGACGGATGAGAGGACGCTTGAAGAGGTGACGCAGTGTAATGGGAAGGTCTTCGCCGTGTACTTCGATGTGAGGCTTGTAGTGTTTGGAGGAGTCTTTGCCGTGGACGAGATCGAAGAGAGAGCCTGCACGGGAATGTTGGTGGAAGTGCAGGTCTGTGCCTTTTGATCGACGACGAAGGTGCATTTGGGACTCGCGGTGAGGCGAGGTGTAAGCAGTGTTGGGCTGGAACTTTTCTTGAATGCTAGATTGGACGGTGTAACGGCTGTCCTGGGTGTAGTCGACGGCCATAGCTGCTGCGTTGGTCACGAACCCTGCTTGGCTAGCACCTGAGATCGAATGATTGGTGAGGATGGGCTGGAGTGGGATCGACGTCTCATGTTGGTGCTGAGCGTAAGGCAGATCTTGTACGGGGTGAGCATGCTGCCGATGCTGCTCCGACGTTTCGACATCGTGCCAACTTGTGGAAGGTGGGATTTGGGAGGATTCAGAATGGCTGTGTTGAATGACGTATGTGCCGCTTTCTCGATATCGATGACCAAAGGGAGCGTAGAGGTTTGGGTCAATGACCTCTTCTTGCTGCTGTTGGTCTTGCGGTTGCTGTGTATGCTGTGCTTCGGCAGGATGTTGGCCACGGAATGGCCTGTGGTAGCCCGACATTGTGCACCTGCCGAGAGTCGCAATCAACGGTGTAGGTCGTCGAATCGAAGGATCTGAAGATTGAGGCGGTAGTGTCGAAGAGAGGGCAGCGAATCGAATGGGGAGGTCCGTCGAAAGCCAAAGACCCGTACAGCTTGTGGTTGAACCCGAACGAGGGTCGAGAGAGGAAACCGAGCGAGAGCTGGACGTGGTGAAAGAGGGTCAAAGATGTGCTGTGTGGGACAAGGAGGCTTGCTGAGGCTTATCTCACCCTAGCCTACGCTGTCAGGCAGCCGCTCGCTCTTGGTGGGTCCAGGGATCCTTGTGTTAGTGTGCTGGTCTCGAAGGCGAAGCTGTGGGGGGAAGATGTAGATAGACGTCTAGCCTGCTTTTCATTCGCGATCCCAACGGCAACAGTGGCACGAACAAAAGAGCCACCAATACCATGAGAGGGTCTTTGTGCAACAATCACAAAAGCTCGAGGAACTTATGTGATGCATATGCATGCAAGACGCAGACGCACACCCCAAGTGAGTGGGGGCTGTGCTTTCTGGCTTCGAGGCCCCACTGGTTCAATCACTGGGACGCCATCCCTCATCCCACGCCTTTTCCACGCCCTCAGTCGATCTTGACCTTGTAATATGTGACCCTGATCTTGGGTGACAAGCAAGGAAGTTCAAAAGCCAGCAAGAAACGTGTTACATCTTCGGCAAACGAAAACCGAGCAAGCTAGGTGTAGGAAGACACACAGAGTTCAGGGTCGCATTTTGACATGTCGCAAGCCGAATGCCAAGACTCGCGGGCCATGCAGGCTCCTGCAGCTCCTAGCTGTCTTCCCGAGGTTGAAAGATCAAAGATTCCAGAAGCGAGACCAACACTTTTTTTTCTTATCTGCAGACGAAGGGTCAAATCTCCTGTTCCCCTCACGCTAGGTCTACACGGACCCTTTGCCATTTCATCACGTTTCAACAACACACACCACTGGCAGCCATCTCATCACGATCTGCTTTCGTATCACTTTTCAGACTTGGCGCCAGCTATGTAGTATAAAATTATATTAAACAACGCCAAATCCTCACAAGCAAGTGGTACTATAAGGTGTCAAGATGGGGTGTACAAATAGAATCATCCAGATTAAGAAAGAGGGTGGCCTCAGAAAAGACCATTGCGACCACCCTCAAACTCAATCGGTTCGTCGTTCTCCTCCTCCTCACTTTCCTCCTCTTCCTCCTCCCTACGTTCGGCACTGCTATCGGCATAGTGTTCGCTGTCCTCCTCGTCCGCCTCTTCGGGCAGGTTTCCTAGCTCAGTCTTGCCACGGAATGTATTAAAGCTGTAGAAGCTCGAACTGTTGCTTGGGCCAAGACTGCCTGGGCTGGTATTGCTGTTGGTCGTGGTGGTGGCGCGCTGCGATCGTGCAGGAGACTGGGTAGCGGACATGGAGGGCTCGATGTCGCTGTCTTCGTCGGCTGCTTCTTGGCCAAAGCCACCGTCGCTGAATGCGGAGGGAGAAAAACCGCTATCGATGCTGTTGACAACGAGCTTACCGTTGGCACCATTGGCACCATTGGTGCGGGCAGCGGAAGAAGACTTGTTGTAGAACTTCTGCGAAGGTTGACGTGAGATCGAATCGTATACGTCAAGATCCATGAGGAAGCTGCCGGGTGCAGAGAGTGCTGCCATTCCAGTAGGTGCAACGGGACCCTTCGATGACGTAACATCCTCGACCATGGTCTTGTCGCCCGTAGATGTGCCAACCGCAGCGTCGGCTGAATCGTCACCAGCGGCAGCAATGCCTAGACCAGTCGGGACCGCAGCCAGAGCGGCAGCTGATGCGCCGTTGGAACGCGCAACTACGTTGTTGCGGAGTACCGACTGTGTAGGCGTAGTAGCACCATCGCTACGGCCATTAGTGTTGGCCGAGGCACGGAGCGACCTGCTCGAAGCACTGGCGCGAATCTCCTTCTTGCTGCTAGCCGGCAACGTCAAGGTGGACGAAGAGGGCTCCTGACGGCCCTTGCCGCGTAGAGAGCCGAATCCGGCACCTCCCGAACCCATCTCAAACCTCCTGCGCAACTCCGACATCGACTGTGCCTTGTTGAGCGAGCTCATGCCTGCTGGAGCAGACACATCACTAGGTCGACCACGAGTGTCGAACGACGTAGCACGCGATTCGAACTCGAGATCGGTTTGCTGCGTCTCGAACGAATCGCGAACCCGGCCGTCATACGAGATCTTTCGCATGGCCGAAGCAGATCGTGGACCTGCAGCGAGACCACGAGATGGACCAAAGTCGTTGCTGACATCAAGCATCGAGCCCGAGTTGGGAAGCGACACCTGCGACTTGCTGAATCGACCAGGGAAGCGGCCCCACAAGCTCGACTTGTTGTTGCGCGAGTTCAAGCTGCCCTGGGCATTGAGGCCTGCGGGCGTTGAACCATTGACAGTGCCGAAGCTGCTGTCAAACATGCTCGCATCCGACTTCTTGGACTTCTTGCCGCGCGATCGACCAATGGAACGTGTCTGACGTCGATTTTGGTTGCCACCTGCCAACATGGCTGCTCGCGCCTCCTTCTCTTCCACAGTGAAGAGTGGCTTGGGCGTCTTGAGAGACATGTCGCAACCAGCCTGTGCCAAGATCCGTGGCAGATCCATGTGTCCATCCGTCGTGGTCATACGATGGGTGAAAGAGCACTGCAGACCGGGACCCAGGATAAAGTCACCGCCGAGCAGCTTCATGTCACCTGGATTACGGATGGGCATGTCGAAGAGACCCTTCTTGATGGCGACCAGGATACCCTTGGTTAGACTCATTTGGTTGTAGTCGGGACGAGCGCATGCAGGGTTGGCTTCGTTGGTCCTCAGCGTCATGCCGAGCGCTCGGTAAACGTTGCGTTTGGGATCAGCATACATGGGGTACTGCACCTGCATGACTTCTCGGTACGCCTTGATGACATGCCAGTCACCTTGACCGACAATGATAAAGTCAAGATTGGCTTTTTTGAGCGGCAGAGGGTCAATGTGTCGCACCGACATGGCAAACTGCTGGCAGAAACCGCACCACCAATGTCGCAAGAAGCAGACGAGTGTGCGGCGTTTCTTGAACAGGTCACCAAACATGACCTCCTCGCCGGATTGGCCATAGACGATACACTGCGAAGCCTCGAAGAGCTGCAGCATGGATGGAGGATGAATAGCGTACGATCCTTCCGGGATGCCAGCCTCACGAGCAGCGGCTTTCACCTCATCCGACTCGTCCTCGTTGATAATGTTGCTGAGGAAGTTGTTCTTGAGGTTGGCCTGAACAGCGGCAGCGTCCATCGCTTTTTTGCTCTTGTCAACCGACATTGGGCGCTCTTTGGGAGCTTTGCCTTCATTTGCGTCGCGGACTCTATCGACGATTTGAAGCTCTTCGTCAATGCCCCATCCACCAGATGACAGGTTGGTTCCGACCTTCTTCATGCTTGGCGATCTTCCTAGTGCGACATCAGAGTGGTGGGTATCGTTGGTGCTGGCCGACTTTCTCCTTGCATCCAGCAGCGAGTCTCGATGACCGAGACTGGCGGTGTCACCACCGTTGCTGTCACCTCGTTGATGTTGCAGGAATCGAACTGCGTTGGGGATGGAAGGCGAAGCGTCTTGGGCAGGCTTTGGTTTGATCTCTTCCTTGCCCATTAGGAACTGCTGGCCCTCAACCTCCATGACCGACTTTTGTGCGTCGCTGACATTGCGGAACTGTCCGTTCGCGCCGACAGGGGCGGTTGTTGGCCGCTTGATCGTGGCTCGAGACGGCGTGCGAGAGGCGACTGGACCAGCGAGTGCTCCAGCTCCGGCACCGTTTGCAGTTGAGAGGTTGCGTGCAGAAGCACTAGCCTGAGGCTGCTGCGCAATTCCTAAGCCAAGTCCGGAGTTTTCTGATGCGGCAGGAACAGCACCTCCTGTGCTAGGACGTCTGTCGCTCTTGACAGGCGGAATAGGAGCCTTGTCCTTCGCCACTGGCAACGGAGCAGTCTCCTGAGCTGGGCTGGGTCGAGGTGACAGAGCCAGCTCGGAACGGCGCTCGTTCTCGTCCGCGTCGGAGGGCACTGGCTTTCTGCGGATGCGGTAAGTCGAAGTAGAGCTGGCAGCAGATGCAACCGAGTTGGTGCTTCCGCGTCTACCAACATCGCCAAGCAGGTGACTGCTGCCATTTGCCTTGCCATTGGGAATCGCAAGCGTACCGAAAGGACTGCTGCTTTGGCGGTGACTCGACCTGCTGTCAAGTGAGGATTGCGATTGACTGGTGCGCAATTTCTTGGGAGAGTCG
Source organism: Pseudozyma tsukubaensis (assembly GCA_001736125.1). Taxonomy (NCBI): domain Eukaryota; kingdom Fungi; phylum Basidiomycota; class Ustilaginomycetes; order Ustilaginales; family Ustilaginaceae; genus Pseudozyma; species Pseudozyma tsukubaensis. Next base: position 82,706 of record MAIP01000083.1, on the reverse strand, counting down.
TCTGCATGGAGAGACTTGAACCTCTCAACGGAGCTGCTGGTAGGTGAGACTGAATCGCCTGATGGCGACTCCCACTCGGGCTGAGTGGGTGTAGGAGGTACGACAGCCGTCGCAAGGACTGCGGTCGGGATGGCGGGTGCTGCAACGAGATCAGCGTCGCCGGTAGAGTTGTGCTTCTCGCTTGCGGGCGCCAAGACTTCTGTGTTCTCCTCTTTGACACTAGATGGCTTTTCGGCTTGTGGCGTTGCGACGAGGCTATCGTCCTTCAGGATTTCTTTCGTGCTGTCAGCGTCTGCCGTCTTGATGCCATTCTCATGCTCGGCGCTAGACCTAGGTGTGGAAAAGACCTCGGTCCCTTTGTCGCTGCTCAATTTGCGTGCGGCGAGTTTGTTGACAGGAGCATCGTCATGTCCGCATCCTGAAGAAGCCGAGCTTTGAGCCTGGTTGTGAGCATCGTCGCCTTCGAATTCGACGTTTTCGGCAGAGCGACCCCCGTCCTTGGACGAGGAAGTGGCAGAAGAGTCGGTGGACTGCATCGAGTCTCGTTTGAACGAAGTCTCGTTGACGAGATCTGACGATGAAGCAAGACGAGGCGAGTCGGAAGGATTCGAAGCTGAGCTTGCAGGCTTGTAAAAAATGCCGCTTTGACGCTTGTTGGCGCGATTTGGGGATGTGTTGAAGCTGTTGCTGGCCAAGACGGGCATCAAAGATCCAGACCTGTAATCACCGACGAGGAAACTGCTGTGACGGCGCGAAGCGGGCGTCGACGATGTGACAGGGGCTGCTGCGTCCAGAATGCTAGAGCTGCGAGTGTGGTGAGAGTCGCTGTGAGCTTCGAAATCGCGAGTTTTACGAATCCAGGAAGCACGATTTGAAGCTGGTTGAGCGGAAGCACCTATTGCGAGCTCGCGTAGTCCACCAGATGCAGTGACAACACCTCTGCTGGCAAAGTCGAGATGTCCAGGAGCAGATTCGGGCGTCCGCGGTGATCCAAAAGCGCGATGCGGTGCAGTGTCCGGACGCCTTGTTCTGAAAGAGCGAGGGGAAGAAATCGAGGCAAAGTCGGTCAACTCTTCTTCGCTGGCGCCGAATGAGGAGGAAGCGGCAGCAGAGCGGTGCTGGTTGTACTTTTGCTCAAAGATGAGCTGGCTACGACGCTTTGAGTGCAAAAAAGCTCGATCGACGTAAGGTCGACGGTAGACGTATTGTTCTTGCGGATCAATGTCGCCCGTGAAGGCGGCCTGGTAGTGTCGATCGGTGGAGTGGAGGTCCTCTAGAAGGGCAGGATCGTCCGAAGAGCGAGTTGTTGCAGTGTCGGATGTTTGTTGTTCGGCTGAGAAGGTGTTGCTTAGCAAAAGAGGGCTTCTCCTGAGGCTAAGGCCTGCTTCCATGCGATTGTTGGGAACAACAATACTTTTGGCGTCGGTGATGATACCGAGAGCAACGGGTGCTGACGCCGAAGATGGGATATCTGTAGCTGGAAGACCAGCTGGGACCGCAGCCGAAACAGCCGAAGCTGAGGCAGAGGATCCGAATGCTCGCGGTGGAGCGCGCGGCGAGGAATATCCAATGACAGGAGACGAAGAAGCGAGAGAAGAGGCGCAAGATGCGATTGGCGAGTTGTCCGGCGATGTGTGCTGAAACTCGCTGAAAGAGTTGTGACCGTGAAAACTTGGGGATCGGACGTACGACACAGTCATGCCTTGGTGTGCTTGGAGCGCGTTTCGAGGTTACGACAGCAGCAAAGCAGCTTTCTTTTTGGTAAGATAGCTGAAGCTGGGAAGAGCAGTTGCAAGGCGATCAGGAGTTGCGACCGTTTGATGTGAGCGTGCTGGAGCTGCTGATGATGATTGATCAGGCAGCTGTTGAGCAGTTAAGATGGTGTCGTTTGAAAAGCGAGGGTACGAAAGTATGAAAGCGATTACAGGTGACCGAGAGCAAGCAAGGATATACGTGAAGATTGTTCCGTCGTTTGATGAGAGATCGATTTTGCGACAAGTTTCGTCAACGATTGATGAATATGGTGGTGATTGTATGTAAGGAAGCGGCGGCTCGCAATCAATGGCGAGGCAGAGTGTGGAGTGGGAGCATCACGATGTGTGCAGGATGAGATAGCCAGGTATGTGGCGCAAACAGAAGTTATGCGATCCGAGACAATGAAGCGGGGAATGGTCCGGGGCAAAAGGGGGCGCGGAAGGGAAGAGGGATGGGGAGAAGTTGGGAAGGAGGATGAGGTGGACCGGATGGCGAAGGCGAAGGCGAAAGACGATTGGCAAGATTGGCGACCGACACGGCGGTGATAGCGAGCGAGCACGAGGAGAAAGATGCGAATCTGAAATCTGGTGCTGATGCTGCTGCTGCTGCTTGCGGAGAGATATCTGAGCAGGAATCAGGCGACGCAGTCCAGACACACCTTGTCGAGCATGCAGCGGCGTCGACAGCGGATGGCGGATAAGTTGGCGAGCGGCGTGGGGTCAGTAGAAAGAGAAGAAAAGCAACCAAGCAGAAGTGACGACGAAGCGAGCCCGAGACGCAGTCACACTGACAGTCCAGACAGATAGACAGACAGACAAGGAACAGAGACGCAGGAGAATGAGTGAAACAGGGCGGCTACACACTTTCCCGACTCGCCCTTGGCTGCTGAGCACCACCAAGCGTGAATGAGTGAGAGAGTGATCTTGAAAGAGTGACGGTGTGCTGACACGCTGTGCAGTTAGAAAATCATGAGCAAACACGCAAAGGCAAAGGCGAAACATCGTCAACGCAGCGGCGAATGGAGTTGCAGTGCATAAAGTGTACTCCTCGCTTAGACTGCTCAGCTGAATCTCAGCCAAGCCTCCCGACTTTTGATTTTGATTTTCTCAAGAAAATGGCACACTTCTGAAACTCGAAATTGCACTCCGCTCAATCATCGAGCACTCAATCTCAACTCCAAGAGCCAATCTCGTGTCTCGACATCCAAGCGCCGGTCTCAGTTGCAATCTCGATCCAAATTGGGCAAAGCCAACGTGATGGTGCTAGCTACTTTCTACCCCACCGACATCGGATGGTCGTCTTTTTGTTTGCGAGAAGTGGGTTACAGTAAAACAATAGCAGGGGTTGGCAATCCGACGTCGTATTCTAGCACGTTTTCGATGTGGGCTTCTAAGAAAAGTCGGCTACAATGGAACCGGTATCAAGATCGTTGTGAAGCGCTTGACACTTGGATCTGCATGCAGCCATCCAGCCAATCGAACGGGATCTTGGAGCGAATAGACGGGAACTGCTTTTCGGAACATTCGACGCTGTAACTACTTTACAAAGAGAAGGGGCCTAGCTGCAGTCCAAGCGCAGGGAGGTAGTGACGTGCAGCAGTCAAGCAAACAAAGCGCCTGTAGGAGGGTTGAGCTTGACTGCTTGCTGCTTGCTGCTTGTGACAATGCATGTCAAACAAAAGATGTTCTCACGCCCACTTCAAATGCCGTTCTCAGATTGTTCTCTATGAGCACACATATTAATAAACGCCCAGCTTTGCTTCACAAACATACATAACCGGAACGATGTCCCACACTTTGGTGTTGTGACATCTGAAATATGTGAATGCCAGAGACAAGCTCAAGAGTCGGGATGCTTGACGCCAGACGCCACTTTTTCGCGGATATCGGGATGGTCGACGCCTGAAACCTGTGCGACGGCCACGAACGTCACACATGCACACACACGGACACACGGTGCGACGTCGAATACCTACGCAAGAGAAAGAGCCTCGAACAGGTCAAGGTCGAAATGCAGGGTTCTAAGCGATGTGCATCGTTGTTGCAACAAACGGACGGATTTTCAGGGCCACAGGTCGCAGCCGAGTCTGACCTAGCTTCGGCCAAAAGAGGCAATTTGGAAAGGGCTATCTGCCAACGACATCCTTGCAAGTGCCTGCGCCAGACCGCACCGTTGGTCGATCAAGGGCCCAACACTTTCGCTAACGGGCGGAATAGCATGCTTCTCCGACAATTCAATTCAGCTCAACTCTCCCACACCATAGACTCGATGCAACATCTCCCTGATTTCCAGTCGCCGTTTGAATTCTCCCTTTAGAGTATCATCTCAATCTCTACCCGTTCCTTCATCGATCATCCACATCTGCCTGTCTGGCTTTGGACTGAGGCTAGCCGCTGCGCAAGACGCATGCGTCCGCCAACACTTCCGGCGCCGGTCAGCATGATTAGCCGCTCTCTCATTGCCACTGACAAGCGCATTGTCCTCCACCACTTCAACCGTGCCGCCGCTTCATTCAACTTTGCTGTGCTCATGCATGCATGCATCCCAAAGCACAGGACTATCCAAGCGCCAAGCTGAGACACATCTCCCAAGGGGTCCATGAGGGTCGTGGAGGTCGTGTTCATCATGTGCCACTTGTCTCATCCCAGTCCGAATTGCGACAGCCGACCTAGCAAAAGATTAGTTGCCGCGAACTAACATCTCTCCTCACTGATGCCAATCGCTCTGCGTGGAGAATCCACTCCGGCGCCGATACCTTCGCGTTGTTGAGCTACTAAGTGAGAACGCGAAGACGTCCAAAGACTTGCAGATCCAGTGCTCTCCTCTCGACAGGGCCTTACTTGGACGGCACCACAAACGCCGGCAATCGAAAAAAGTGATTGGTGACCCCTTGCATTTTCGCTCGAAATCATTCTATGTAGAGCGTGGGTCAAGTTCTTCTTTCTTTGCATTTCATGCGTTTGATATCGCCGCCTATCTAGCAATGTAGAGAACGACCCCGATCCATAGTGCCGCGGAAGATTCGCTCTCAGCTCGCTGCTCGGCACTCCTCAAAAAGAAGCAAGGAAGCCCAGGAACAAGGTTTGTTTCTCACTCGCGTGTGCATGGAAGACCCTTACCTGTTCGAGCCTCCTTGCGTCTTGCAGCGCCGCATTTCCGATCGTGACGTTTCTTCTCCTTCGTCTCTGTGCAGCGGTGTAGGACCCTAGCATCACGTTCCGCTGCCCGTCGTTGCCGGCGTCATTGAGGAAGCCCGAAGTGTGCGGCGGCAAGCCCTAGATGTATTGAGTTGTTACATCGCGCATGAGCGACACCGGAGCCAAAAAAGGCTGCCTCGTATGTCCGAATCCCGAAGTGGAGGTTGCTGAGCCCGTCAATGCATATCCTCAATTGCTTCCTGAGCTTCTTTTCAACCGCCATCCCTCACGGCATACCAGAGCAAGCCATCAAAATGAGGTCAACGACACTTTTTGCTCGCGGTCACACGCTTGCTCGCACGAGTATCAACTCGTCGAGGCATACCGTTCGTCAAGCTCTTGCACGTTGCACTTTCTGCTCCTCCGCTATCTGTCAATCTACCAACGCCGCTTCGTCTTCTACGAGCACTGATCAATGGAAGGTCGCCAAAGTTCCCCATCGTGGTGTTGTCGAAGTCTCCGGTAGGGATACCGTGAAACTCATTCAAGGTCTCGTTAGCAACGATGTCAAGGCGTTAGATTCGTCCAAGTCCACCTCGTCTAGTTCGCCAGCGTTGGTCTATGCCGGGTTTATGAATCCACAAGGTCGAATGCTGGCTGATGTCTTCATTCATCGTCAAGCTGCGCTCGAAGATGGTTCGCCAAGATGGCTGTTGGATATCGACTCTCGTACGCTACCATCTCTACTGGCGTTTATCAAGAAGTTCAAGTTGCGTTCCAAGGTCAAGCTCACGGACCTTTCTTCCGAATACTATATTGTTCAAGCTTTCCATCCTTCTTCTACGAATGTACCAGGCTCGATCGCTCAAAAGCTCAGCTTGGACCCTCGCTGTCCACTCATTGGCTACCGAGGCATCCTCCCCATCGACAACGCTCTCGAATTCGGCAGCGAAGCAACCCAAGTCGACTCTGACGAATACACCCTCCATCGAATCATCAACGGCGTAGGTGAAGGAGCGCTCGATTTCCCCTCTGGCACTAGTCTCCCACTCGAAAACAATCTCGATTACACAAACGGAGTTGACTTCAGGAAAGGCTGTTACGTAGGACAAGAACTTACCGCACGTACTCACCACACTGGAGTCGTACGAAAACGCCTCATCCCACTCTCCTTCTACCCCCCTAACACTCCTCCTCCTACTTCCATCACCGACATCAACCGCTCTTCTTCCTTTGAACTTCCCGAAACGCTCACCGAAATCCGCTCAAAACCCCTCTCCAGCACCACAGCCGAAGGGGCAAAACCAGCAAGAGGTAAAGCAGCCGGCAAATTCACCTCCGGAATCCACAACGTAGGGTTAGGCTGCTTGCGGCTCGAACAAGTATTGCGTTGGACAGACGCCAACAGTGCAACAAAGAGAGACGACGCGTTGGAAATGTCCGTCTTATCTGCAGATGGAGAGACAACGTTGATGGTCAAACCCTGGATTCCGAGTTGGTGGCCCGAACAGCCAACGCAGACAAGTCAGGGGGGCGATGAGTAGAGGTCCGCACCACGCAATGCGAGAGGCGAAACGAAACATTGATGGTTGGCTGTGTGCTATGCGTGTTGAATGATACAAATACATTGAGGAGCATGAAGGCGCAGAAGATGCTTTATTTTGGGCGTGACTGCTTTGTTTTGGGCTCATGTTTGAGTGTCTCACCGCGCTCAACGGCGGCTGTCTTTGTTCGTTTCGCTGCTAAACGATAGAGTGACGCGAGCGTGAGCGTCCCTTCTGCATCCACCGCTATGGATGTTTCAGATGGCACATACGCAGTCTCTGAGCTGTTCTGGGTCGACCCTTGTAGAGTCGATCCTCCGGGTTGGTCGTCCGCAGCATTGTCCGCTGCTCCACTTTGACCACGCAACGCTTCTCGCTCGGCCCGAAACCCTTGCAGAATCCAATGGCCAAAATCCGTCTGGGTTTGCGCCTGCACGGTCGACTCGCCCTGACTTGCTGAAGATTGGCTTGTCGTAGAAGCTGATGGCATAATCTTATCCCGTGCCTCCAGATAACGCTTCTGACTTGCTGATGTGCGTTCAAGCGACTGCTGCATGGGCGTAGATGATTCTTCGAGCCAGGGCTTCATCTTGGCTGTGTATTTGGCGTTCGTGATCCACGTCGGCGTTTCGATCTCGTATCGAGCGCGATCGGACGAGGACGAGGGCTTGCTTACCTGCTGAGCGGTCTGTGCTAGCAGGTCGGAGGATGTGTGATGTTGCGTTGATGTCGAGGACCCTGCTTCGGACGGGCGATCGAGCGGCCCTAGTAGTCTTGACAGGTCAAGAGAAGCTACAGCGAGTCGCTGTCTGGCTTTCAGACGGACCACGTCGCCTCGTGAGAGACCAATCACTGTTTCTCTCGCCTCTCCGCCTGCATCTCGTGATGGTTCGTGAATTTGCGCTTGTGCTCCTGACGACCCAGCTGAAGATTCTTCCCCATGTGCGGTCTCGCCTGGCCGAATGCGTACGATACTGCCGATGCGACCAAACTCCTTGTTGGCTTCGAGACTTGACATAACACGCATAGAAGGCCACGTCCTTGGCAGCCTCGTCGCCAGCTTCGACGAGGGTATCAGATCGAAGATAGCATCAGACTGCTCAGCCGTCTCGCCATTCTTCGCGTCAACAGCATCATCGCTCTGGCCAACGAGTCGGCAAATTACTTCGGCAAGATCCGCAGTGATGGCTTCAGCACTTGCTTGCGTCCTTTTCTCGTCCTTCAAATGCTTCAACACTGCCTCCGGAAGCTCGAGAAGCCAATCGTAGTAGTCCTGTTCAATGGCAATATGTTCCATCGCGGGTCGACAGTGCTTGATGCCGATACCAGAGATCGGTACGAGCTGCGTACTCCAGAACGTGTAAAGTGCAAAGGGTACAGCCATGATCTTGAAGAGCTGCTTCAGGTCTGCAAAAATGACCGAGTGGACCTCCTCGCTGGGGTCGTCCGAGTCAAAGTTCCGTCGAACAACATAGGAGGCGAGATGGTCGAGAAAAGCTCGGCATATTGCATGGCTGAATGCTTGCTTGCTGTCGGTGTGGTCTGCAAAGGCGAACTGGACGTAGTGCCATCCTTTGCGCTGCCATGCCTGTGCAAAGACGGTGAACGGCGATGGTGCGTCTCGATTAGCGGGATTAGATGCAACTTCGTTCGTGATAGAGTTGATGCTGACAAAGCTGAGCAAGTATGCTTCGGCGAAGGCGGAGAGCAGAGCATCGACATCATCCTTGAGCTGAGCGACGAAATGAGCATCATGAGGGAGCTGGGTGAGGCCGACAGGCAGCAATTGCAAGTTGCGGGTGAGAAGTGGTGAAGGGGCTAAAGGAGGTGAGGCTACACGCCCATCTGGACGTCTACGTTTCCTCGAGCCTAGCACCATGCTCTGTCATCGAGATGCTTTTGAGCTGTCAGACGTGCGCACAACTTGATGGGGTGAAGGAATTCGGTAAGGTGCGATTGACAGCTGCTAATGTTGAGATTGGCCCTGCATGCCGTTCAGGGTCCAAGGCCAACTATGCTAAATCAGCCGATGCGAATTTCCGTCATTGGTGACAGCCGATTTGACCCCGATGAATACCTGAATTTGGTTTGAACAAATTCCGCCTCATCAGCACGGCTTTTTCGAAGATCACTCGTAATTTTCAACTGAGCCGCCATGGAGCACCGAATTTCTTTCTTTTCTAGAGATTCGAATTGCTGTGCTCTGCCGCCTTACAGACTAAGACTGGCTCGGAGCCTTCAGTTCTTCAAAGTCGCACGCTCGTGCCACGATCGAAATCGGATTTCAAGATTGCGCTCTGCTGTGATGCCCAATCCGTCAAAGTCGACTGCCTTTGTGCTGCCCTTTTCTTTCGGCTCAGAAAAGGAAGCACCAGACCAGCACAACACAGTCACCACAGCGTAGCGCTTTGACTCGCTGCCCTCACTTTTCACACAAAAAGGACGCTGAATTATAATTTTCGTCCTCTGGCTAGATGCCTCTATCAGACGCTGAATTCTGTCTCTTTCGCTGTTTGCCAGCGCCGTTTCGCAAGCCGAACATCGAATACAGTGGACTCTGCTAGAGTGACAGAGTGCGTTGATTGTGTCGACTTTGTGTGTTGAATGCTCGGCTTCGCTTCCCGTTTCTGTTCAAACACTCGAAACATATGACCTCGAAATATCACAGACACACGCACACACACACTCTCTCTCTTTGTGTGGTGACAGGCTGTGACAGGACGCAGTGAGCTGTGTTCTGAATATTTCGTCGCCCCTTTCAGTCCCACACGCAAGCCAGAGAAGTCGAATTTGTGAGGGTCTCGAGCCGTTTTTGGAGCTGAATTGGATTTTTCCCCCTCCCCTTTTCCTCTCTTTTTGGCTGAGTCCCACCAGCCCTTTATCGCTGAGTTCATCTATCGTGGGAGCAGACCGCTCTCCGAATTCACTGATTTGGATTGATTCAAAATTTCGGCAGCACACCAGTCTCTGCCGTTTCGTCACAAAAAACAAGGTTGCAATTCCTCTCTCCTTGCACTGCCTCTTTGCTGCCCCCTTTTTCTCTGCCCATCCGCCTGTCCAACAGAGCGTGTCCAAAACCGCATCCAGAAAGATGCTCTGACACTGTGCTCAGCTGTGGACGTGTCGAGACTTGTGTGCTGCCTGAATTAAGTTGCAATTGTCGACTGTTGCTCTGTTGCTCTGGCCAGAAAGTGTTGCTCTCTCTCTCTCTCTCTCTGGCACTCTCGACAGGTGCCCCGAGCCACGCCTTTTCTTTTTTGACACATCGACACGCACAGTGCCACTGCCTGCCTGTCTGCCCTTCATTTCGTGTGTGTGGCCTTCTCTAGTCAACCCTTGCACCCTTTCCTGGCCTGCTCGCTCACTCTAAATCTCTAGACTCAGGCCAGCGACTTGCACTTTTCCCATAGTCTAGCTGCCCTTTCCCGTTTCCCATCCACTTTCCCCCCTTCGCAACACCCTTTCTCCGCTCTCCCTCTCTCTCACACACACACCCACACGCCTCACACTGTTATTCTCTAGTCTCGCTCTGCTGCCGCTTTCTTTCTCTCTCTCCCCCTCTCTCTCCACAATCGTATAAGATATCAGCTGCGTCCGCCTCTTGCCCCCGCGAAGCGCTTCCCCCTTTTCTCATCCGCAGTAGGTACCTCCGACTGCATCCTTTATGTTCAACCTCCCCCAAGTAATGAGGACAGCCGTCCGTCAAGGGCAACAAACTTTGGTCCACAACGTCATGCCCGCCGCCGCCGCCAACTTCGCTACCACCCCGGCTCCTAAGGAGACCAAGAAGCGCGCTTCGTCCACCACCACCAAGGCCAAGGCGAGCGCTTCCAAAGCCAACGCTGCTGCCGGCGCCGTCGCTGTCGCCGCCGATGCTGCTGGTGCTTCCGCCAAACGTGGCGGTGCCAAGGCCAAGGCTCCCAAGAAGGAGAAGCTCAAGCCCTGGCAGGCACGTGGAGCCGATGGCAAGCTCCTCCCCCTTCCTTCGGCCAGCAAGCCTACCTTGCGATCTTCGTTCCTGATCTACATGTCGGAGCGTGTCTCGCAGCTCAAGGGTGAGCCTCTCTACCAGAAGACTTCGCCCAAGACCGGTGCTCAGGTCGTCGACATTGTCAAGATGGCCAAGGCTGTTGGTGCCGAGTGGGCTCAGCTTCCCCCTCAGCTCAAGGCTCGTTACGAGGCCCAGCACGAGCAGGAGAAGGAGCAGTACGAGCGTGCTCTTGCCGAATGGAAGGCTGCTCTCTCGCCTGATGACATCAAGCGCCAGAACGCCTACATCGCTTCGCAGAAGAAGAAGGGTATCAAGGGTACCGCCTTCCTTCGTGACCCTGCCAAGCCCAAGCGTCCCAACTCGGCCTTCTTCGAGTTCCTCAACGACCTCCGTGCTCACGAGACCAACATTCCCAACATCACCGAATTCAGCAAGCGCGGTGGTGAGCGATGGAAGATGATGTCCGCTGAACAGAAGGCTCCTTACGAGCAGCGCGCGCTGCACGCTCTCGAGCAGTACAAGCGTGACCTCGAAGTGTACAACAGCACCCGTGGTCCCGAGGCCGCTGAGCTCTAGATGAGCTTGGTGTGCTAGCTTTGTACGATCGCGTTCTTGGCCTCAACCCCTTTGTAACAACATGTGTTCCCTTTTTCCTTTCTTATCCCCCTGTCCTCTGTTGCGTCCACGCACACGCTATCGCTTGATGCCTTCCGTCATCCTGGATGGGAGGCTCAGCTCTGATATATCCCCGGTAGTCATCACGCTGCCATCCTTTCACATACGAGCGTGTCTGATGCCTTGTTGCTTTTCTTGACTCCGTTTCGAACCTGTTGTACTGTAGGATTCCAATTTTCTTTTCTCAAACACCATTTCTGATCATCCTTTGATGTGCGTCGATCCGTCTGTGTGACAACTGCGATTGTGGCTCATGGTGTGACGGTGCTGTTTCGCTTGCCGATGACATGCCGAATGGAAGTGTTGGTTGGTATTCGTCGGTGGAAATTGGCGACGCGTCCAAGAACGCGACGGTTGGAAGGCTTGAGAGGTGGAAAATAAGACTCACCACTTTTTTTGCGGTTGCAGAAAGGTAGGATGGGTATGTGCTTTCGGGAAGGCTTGCCGAACGCAAATATTCCGATAGAAGCATCTATGATGTGTGTTCGGTCGATCGTTGTTTCGCCGTTCCAGCACGGATCATGTTTGGTACAGTTACTATTTCTTTCTTTGTCTTCAGCAGTTCTTTGTCACCATCACAAAGGCACGGTCACACAACGTCAAAGCCTTCTTTTTGCACACAGTGAACAGAGACCAGTTTCTTCGCTAAAACGCAGCGCAGTGAAAGGACGATTTACATAAGGTCCTTCTTCAAATCCTACTCCTCCTCCTCAACTCCGTCCCCGATTCTTCTGGATCGAGTCACTTCCTGTTCGACAAGAAATACTTGATCAATCCACTGGTACTGGAATCGTGACCCGCACCATCAACCTTGCTCGCATCAGTCCCCTCCAACAAGGGCAGAATCTTCTTGGCCAACACTTTGCCCAACTCTACACCCATCTGATCGTACGAGTTGATCGACCAGACGAATCCTTGCACAGCAATCTTGTGCTCGTACAACGCAATCAAGGCACCCAGAGTGGCGGGAGTAAGCTTGTTGACAAGGATCGAGTTGGTAGGACGGTTGCCTTCAAAGACTTTAGATTTGACGAGGAAGTCGTTTTTGGCTTCTTCGGTGCCAAGTTCCTGCTTGACTTCGGATTCGGATTTGCCGAAAGCGAGGGCTTCGGGTTGGGCGAAGAAGTTGGAAAGCAGAATCTCGTGGTGCTTGCCCAAAGGGTTCTGGGTTTGAACGGGAGCGATGAAATCAGCGGGGATCAACTTGGTACCCTGGTGGATGAGCTGGTAGAAAGCATGCTGTCCGTTGGTTCCAGCTTGACCCCAGATGATGGGTCCCGTCTGGTAGTCGACGCGCTCCGAGTTCTTGGTGATGAATTTACCGTTGGATTCCATGTCACCTTGTTGGAAGTAATCGGCGAACTTGTGCATGTACTGATCGTAAGGCAAGATGGCTTGGGTCTGAGCACCGAAGAAGTCGATGTACCAGATGCCGATCAAAGCCAACAAGGCAGGCAAGTTCTCCTTGAGCGGGGTGTTCTTGAAGTGGAGATCCATCTCGTGAGCTCCGAGCAAAAGCTGCTCAAAGTTGTCAAAGCCAATGACGATGGCAATGGAAAGACCAATGGCGGACCAGAGGGAGTATCGGCCTCCGACCCAGTCCCAGAACTTGAACATGTTCTCCTTGGCGATACCGAACTCGGTAGCAGCTTTGACGTTGGTGCTAAGAGCGACGAAGTGCTTGGCGACGTGAGCCTTGTCCTTGGCAGCTTCGAGGAACCAGTCACGAGCGGTGGTGGCGTTGGTGATGGTCTCCTGCGTGGTGAACGTCTTGGAGGCGACGATGAAGAGCGTCGTCTCAGGGTCGCAGACACGGAGAGTTTCAGCCATGTGCGTTCCATCGATGTTGGAAACAAAGTAAGCATCGAGATCGCGCTTCGAGTAAGGCTTCAGCGCCTCGGTAACCATGACGGGACCGAGATCGGAACCTCCAATACCAATGTTGACGATGCTCTTGATCGTCTTACCGGTGTAACCCTTCCACTCTCCGGAACGAACAGCGTCCGAGAACTCCTTCATGTGCTTCAACTCGGGCTTGACCTCATCGACGCCAGCCTCGTTGATCTTGAAATCACCAGGAACATCCCTCAAGGCGACATGCAAAACAGCACGACCCTCCGAGGTGTTGATGTGCTCACCGGCGAACATGGCATCAATCTGCTGCTTGACCTCGGCCTGCTCAGCGAGAGCCAAGAGCTGCTCGAGAACCTCATCGTCGATCAAGTTCTTCGAGTAGTCGAAAAGCAAAGTAGCGTCGGTGGCCTTGGATTCCCATTTGCGGGAGTACTTGTCGAATCGACCAGCGTCGGCCTTGAAAGCTTGACCAAGGTTGATCTGTTTACCCTTGGTATCGTAGAGCTGTTGGAGCTTTGCCCAGGCGGGCAGGGAGGAAGCGAGCTTGTGAGCCATTTTTGTGTGTGAATGAACTTGAAGCTATGAAATGGAGGGATCAGTTGATAGCGTGAAGAAGGAAAGGAAATATGAAAGGCAGAAGGAGGAAGGAAGGCGCGGGAAGCTTGGTCTTGGGTAGTCTGACTGTCCAGGATGTGAGTTGGGTTGGGGCGGAGGCGAATGACAGCTCTGCTGCTGCTGCTGATGATGTTGGTTCGGCGACGTCAGAGAAACACACAGATTGCACAGTGCGCAATGCAGCCACGCAACTGCAGCGAGTGAGTGAGAAGTTGGAATTTCCACTTTCCACGCTCTCTGAACGGCACGCTCGGACCGTCTGGATTCGTGACTTTTTGAACTCTTTCGGGAAATTGGAGCGCAATCATCCTGGAAATCTCTCTCTCACTCACCGCTGACCTTCTTGTTTCTCCCAACACAGGGAAGAGAAAGCGCTATCTGATGCTGCTGCAGTCAGCATCACACGTTTTGCCTTGAAATCAGTCAGACTGTCGCTTCCTCTCGCGACCCTTCCTCTTTCGGCTTTCTATCTTTGCCTCTCTTGCCCTCCATTCGCCATCTTCATGTCGCTGATCAACGTGTTTGGGCGACCGGCAATTTGAAGCTCTGGCCATCTGTCAGGAACAAGCTTGAAACCCGTCCATTCTCACCAATAAAAACGCAAGACAGTCACAGCATGAACCCTTCTGAACTTCTAGTCTTCTTGGCGTGAAAATAAAGCTCGACTGATGTTCCCGCTATGAGCTCTGAGCTGGCTTCGACAAAAGGTAAAGCTCTGATAAGGCATACAGCAACATGATCTGCTTTGCAGTATCATGTCTTCTCGGCCACAACTCCGATGATAAGAGATTGGGAGATGCAGACATTTCCGGTTGCGGTCCGAACATCTCCGTTGTGTTGAATCGAAAGCTGGTGTGAGGTGCGATCGGAGATCTCATCTATCGATGGCTCGCAAAGTGAGTTTCGCACGTGGTAATTTCAGTCGGATTGTTAAGTTTGACCATGTAGTCGTGCAACTTCGTGATCGCTGAGAGAGTCTCATTCAAAAATTCCAGAGAAAACGTTCAGGGTCCAACAGCGACATTCATCTTTCGTCTATGCAGGCAATTCATGTTTTGCATTTCTTCACCACCATCTCGTTCGAACCCTAAACCTACCTCGCACCAAAAGGACCTTTCACGAGGGGCATACCGGCTGTAGAAGAGATATTATCATGTCTAGTCGATGGGATAGCCCAAGCAATCAGGGCCAGGCTTCGGCCTCCTCCTCTTCCTCCGGTACTGATGCCGCTGCCGCCGCCGCTGCAGCTGCTGCCAAGATCGCCGCCCAGTTCGCAGCATCCAAAACCCAGAGCCCTCCCAAGGACGCCGAACCTTCCAGCTCAAAGGACGCTACCAAAGACGCTCACGATGCCGAGTTCACCCACGACATCGAAATCAACGATCAACGCAACCGATACATGCTCACGAAAGGACAAACACAGCAGCAAATCCATCGTGAAACTGGAGCTAGCGTAACAACCAAGGGCACCTGGTACCCCGACAAAGCTCTCGCAACAAAAGAAGATCCTCCTCTCTACCTGCACGTTTCTGCCATCTCCCAAGACATCCTCGATGCAGCCATTGCCAAAATCAACGAGCTTATGGCTCAAGACGTACCCCAGCTCATCGAAGATCGGAATCAACGTCGACTCGATTATGAGAATCAGCGTCCGCCACCACGCGAGAGAAGGAGATGGCCGGAGGAGAAGGTGCCGGTCCACTTGGAGAGTATCAGAAACTTCAATGTGAGGTCGAAGATCGTAGGGCCAGGAGGAATGTTTGTCAAGTACATCCAGAGTGAGACGGGTACAAGGGTGCAGATCAAGGGTATGGGAAGTGGGTTTATTGAAAGTGATACAGGGATGGAATTGAACGAGCCGATGCATATTGCGATTGCTGGACCGGAGGATGAGCAGATTGCAGCGGCAAAGGTGTTGGCAGAGGATCTGATGGAGGTGGTGAAGGCGGAGTGGCAGAAGGTGTACGAGGCGAATAATGCGGGAGGGGGAGGGTATGGGGGAGGACAACACGGTGGATACGGCGGGGGCGGATATGGAGGTGGTGCGCCGAGAGGCGCAGGATACGGTGGTGGTGGTCGTGGAGGACATGGATATGGCAGAGGCGGAAGTCCACATGGAGCTGGAGGGTATGGTCACCAGCAGCATCAGCAACAACAAGGCGGTGGGTGGGGAGATCAACGCGCAGCCGCAGGAGGGGGATGGAATCAACACCAAGGCTACAATCAGAGACACAACGGAGACTACCCCGCACCACCACCCGGCGACGATGGCGCTGCTCCACCCCCTCCTCCACCCGAAGATGACTCTGCTCCTCCTCCTCCCCCTACCGACAGCCACGCATCCTCGCATCGCAATCAGCCAGCATCATCATCCTCTTACGGCCAGCGAAACGGCGCAGCGCCAGCGGCCGCAGCAAAAGCGGCAAAGTCACCAGAGGAAGAAGCACTGGACAAGTACTGGCGAGAATACGTCGAGTGGGAAACCAGCTTCCGCGCATACCACAATCGCGCACCGACAAAGGAGGAAGGTGGACAGGACGTGCCGGCGCAGTACCGCAAGTGATCTTACCGCTTTGCCTCACTCTCCCTTCGATCTTGTTTTCGTCAAAGACGATTGTTAGGAGGGATGGTCGTGTCTCTTCTTCTACGCACAACTTGTACTTGTACCAATTGCGATCATCAATGATCAAAAGCATTCAGGTGTTTCGGCGCCTTTGGTGTCCTCCTCGACTTCTATCTCTTTTTCTGACAAAGCCATACGACTGAGAATGGTTTGTTGCGCACGCCTTGCCTTTGACATGCGCACACACACACGTACGCACGCCGAATTCAAACAACTTAAAGTAGAAGCACGAAACTGTTCTTTGCATTTACAGCCCACTCTCTTCGCGCTGCACTTGATCCGAACCTTAACCGGTTACTGGTTAAGATCCTCAATGTCGAACTGAATGATGAAGAAGACCTTATCGTTTTTCCTATCCTTGCAGATGTATCGGACGGGTTGACCGTCCCAGTACTTCTTGAGGTCGAATTTGAGGCCTCCAGAGAAGGGGATGTGGAGGGTGAGGTCGTTAAAGTCGATGAAGCCGTTGAAAAAGTCTGCTGTAACCACCTACCGAACCGGGCGAATCCAGTTATAACGTTAGAAGAAGAAGGAGGAGAGAGAGAAGGACACGTAACCAGTCAATATCACGTCACGTAACGCAGCTCAGTCGAGAGGGAAAAGGGGGTGTGAGGGGGGTCTTACCTGCGACGAATCCAAAGTGATCTCCTGACGGTGGGCTTTATTCCCCAAGAAACGCTGACGATACTCGTGCGCCTTATCAATACCCTTCAAATTGGCCACCGTCTCTTTTTCCTTCTCAGCCAACTCCTTGGGGATCAAACTTGAGATATCGTCCTTGACATACTCGGGACTAGTTGGGAACTCGGGCCAACCATCGAACCCCTTCTCTCCCTCCGCTTCCTTTTCGTCTTTCGCAACTGAGCTGACTCTGGGCATAGTGGCGAGGTACGGGCTCCAAGCGTGTGGCTTCTGCGCATACAAATCGTGCTCCAAGTTAGGATCGACCAATTTCACGAACTGCAGGGCGAGACTCGTTCCGTAGGGGAGATGGTCTTTGATGGGTTTATCGAACTCGTTTCCGAAGACCAGGTCGTCAGCGTTAACGGGGACCTTGAAGCGGCCTTGAATCTGCATACTCCACGACTGGTTCTTGCCGTGTCCATTTTCAAAGTAAGGCGTATCCTTGCGGTGTTCAACGCCGGAAGGGTCGACTCCGGTGAAATTTTTGATACGAACGGCGATACGACCGTGGAAAAGGTCGGTGTCGATGGTGGTCGGTGCATCGTCGTGGTTAACAGCAACGGTTTGGAGGGCGTCCACCGAGGGTCCGGCTGAAATCTTGAGTGATGGCGCCATTTTTTCGTCTAAGTCCTCTTAAGATTAAGATTTGGAGATAGGATGAAGATGGTGGTGAACCTGTAAAGTAACTCGGAGGAGAATCGATGTGGTTTCCGGTAGATAAGTGTCTGTGAAAGCGAGCTGCGTTAGGAGATAGACCCTGGAAGGCACTCTCAGTCATCGAAGAAGCGCCTTGTCATGCCTCCACCTAACGGAATGCTGCTTGCGAAATCATAATAAAAAAGTAGTGAGTGATTCCCGGGCTTCGCGCAACAGTGACGTGACGTTACATCCGATCCTGCAGATCGCGGGTTCGCGGATTCGCTCTGGGCCGTGCGAACCCGCCCAAACCACACACCGGATCGGAACGGAAGTTGACACTCCTCCCTTCTTCCTATGACATTGAGATTAACGGTCTGGCATCACACCAAATGAATCCTGACGTTCGAGCCTCACTGAACGATTGAATGGCACTCACGGGCTGCAAAGTCAAGTCGTGTCATGTCAAGTAGTGTTTGTTTCTCTGCATGTGCGTGAATAAGGTGACTTTTGAAGTACGATAATGATAGAACGATGTTCGATGCTGCTTGTTGCTAAGCCTTGAGCTCCGGCTTAGTCTCCTGACTCTTCCTCCTCTGCGCATAACCCTTGGGCAAGAACCCTTCAGCTTCCACTTCGCCTCTCTCGATCAGATCCAACTGCTTAATCATGTCGTAGTTGATCTTCTGACTGACGACCGAGTCACCCTTGTACTCTGGGTGATTCCTCACGAATTGCCTGATCCATGTTGCCGTTGTCATCAACTTCCCACTTGCTCGTTGCGATACGAGTTCGAGGTAGAGTCCCATTTCGCATCTCGTCTCGACATCAATGTTGAGGCTGTCGAGGTAGTTGTGTACCAATCCGACGAGGCCTGGAAATTCGTCTCCTTTGCCGTTCATGAGTTCGTCCATGGTGAATTCCGCGTATTCCTCTTCCAGGCCGCTGTCGGAGGAAGAATCGATGCTTTGTGGGCTAGATCGACCGTTACCGTTGACAACACCATTAGCCTGCTTTGCTGATCCGCCGTTTTGAAGGTTTTCAGCCGAATTGCTCCTCGAAACTTGCCTCGAAGCTTGACGCGATGCATGCCTATTCCTTGTCCTATACACTTCCCTCCTGAACCAGAACTTCTCCCCGTTCACCGCATCCCTCTTATGCGCCCTCGCCATGTTCTCATCGACCTTGGTCAATGGCATGTAAAAGTTCAATCCGAAACTCAAGATCGCCCTGGTCAAAAGTACGATAAACACCGAGAACGCCGCATTCTCAAAGTCCGTAATCTGCACCTCCATACTCCTGAACTCCACTCTCCATCCGATCCTTCCACCGGGCGGAGGAGGCTTGAATCGCATCGTTTGCCAATTGGTCGATTGCAGATTCTCAAAGTGGTCCGTGCTCGTCTCGTCATCTTGATCCACCATCTCGCTGAAAATGACCAACGGATCGCGGATGAAGAGATGCGCCAAGTGATCCGAAAGAAGATCGTCAACACCGGCATCGAGTAGCTGCTTCTTGACATCGGCATTGATGGGTAGGGGGTTATCATTGTAGCCACGACGGTTGAGTGGGTCTTGCGAGATGTACGAGTCGACCGAGTCGTATCGAGATTTGGGGATCTTGTCTGCGTCCCTGTCGAGTCCTCCACGTGGTGTGTGTCCGGGAAGCGGCAAAGCTGGTTCCCCCCTCTCTTGTGGTGTTCGGTCATCCACTGCTGCCGAGATGACATTCCACCGACAATCCACATCAGCAAGATAGCCTCGGTACGCTGGCGAAGCTGCCGTCAATGCGAGCAGCAATGGTCCTACGGGGATGAGCTGGTCGTACACCGTCCTGGCTTCTTGCACAGAACACGCTTGGAACGTGACTTGAAGACAGCAGCATCCCATTCCGAAACCCATGGCGTCCATGTAGATGTGATCCGGCTTGGCCGCACCTGCCTTTGCCTCGGCATCTTCTGGAAAGAGGTTGCGATCCCAGGGAATGCTAGGATCGATGAAAGGTGAGGGGGTGTTGACGTCCTTAAAGATGGGCATGTTGATAGCGACTTTGCTTCCTCTTCTTTTCCTAATGTTGGCTGCGAGGGTCGGGAAACGGGCGTGTGGGTTGATCAACTCGTCTGGCAAGAACATGGACCTTGAAGCGTTTCCGTTCGCTTCGTAGTGCGGCTCGGTGAACGGCGCATCTGTTACACCCAATCGTGGATACGAAGTAAGTGTGATGGGCAACTCGTTCGGCTTGAGATGCGACCTGGCAATCTGTCTCCGCAATCGCATGTTGCGCTCTACACCTCTGAGCTCTTTCGGACTCGCACCGTACGGAGACCCTGGCGTAGACTCGAGCATGAAGCGACCGAACTCAGGGTGGAACGTGGGGATCTGGCTAGCCAGTCCTGGTGCTGACTCGCGCGTCTCTTGATCGCTAGCAGAGAGGACCTTAAGGATCTCTTCCTGTCGCAGCGAGAGCTTGGCATTTTGCGTCTCTTCGTCGAAAGAAACAACGATATACTCAATCTCGTCACCCCAGAGAAGGATGTCTCCGCGTCGATCCTTAATCTTGTTCCAGAGGGAGAGGAACTGTTCGATACCATGCTTGCGAACGTGCGATGCGAGCGGTTGTGCATCCTTCCAATCCATGGGCGTTCCTAGCGAGAGGAGACCCATCTTTGCCTAGTCGATACGGCAATTTTAGCCGTGTTGGACCGTTCAGTGGTGTTAGGGGAAAGGCGGCTGAGGCGGGCAGTCGGGTCCGTTTCCAGCCGGCAAGAGAGGAAGTTTACGACGGCGCTTGGCTGGTGTAAGTCGCACAGCGAGCTCCGCCTTGTTTTCGCGCCTAGACGAGATGATGGAGTTTTGCGCAAAAGATGGTGACAGTGTCCGGATCTGAGGATGGTGAAGGCAAGAGCAGAGACCAAGTCGTCAAGAAAGCAGGAGCGGTGATAGGTATGTTGGCTGATCCGCGGGCTGCTGCCAAGTTATTTGCTGATGCACGGCCTGGCCATGAAACGAGGAAGAATTGCAAATCACAAAATCTGCCCCGGAATCAGTCAATTTCCACAATCACATATTCGCGATCCGCTGCGATCCTCCTTCCTCTCTTGCCGCCGTTCCGCCTTGTGCTCACTAAAAGCCGAGGAGAAAGAAAAAAGAAGGGTCGAGCTCACTCATGTTCGAGACCTCTTTTTGATCTTTTTTGGCGCTTTTTACACCATCAGATCCGGCTATTCCGATGCTTCGTCATCATCACTTGCGCCTCTTTGCTTTGACAAGCAACTCCTCGCCGAGATCGCCAGCTTCTATTGCGTTGGCCGCTTACAATCCCCGGAAAAGCCAAGAGCCTTTCTTGCTGTCACTGATGCGAAAGAGGCACAGTAGAGAGCCGATGTCGGTCACGGTGGGGTTCTCAAACGATTATGCGACCCTTGAAAATTGTCGCGTGCTTATCGCCGGCTGCAGTAGTTGCATATCGATCGGGGTCTCGAGTTGCCTTGTGCCATGGTGCAACCGATTGAGCAAATCACAAGGCTGTACAAATGCTTAACACATTGCCGTTACACTGTGCAACCCAGATCACATCGTGACTGTCTCTACCTCAATCCGCGAGGCTGCAGAGTTTCTTGTTGAGCAGGATCCAATCTGATTCTTGTGCTGAACACCGGAGAGGTCCGATCGACCTCGGAGAGTAGATCTTTTGTGGACGTCGAAGAGGATCAGCAAAGATAAAGGTCAACTTTTGTGTGCTTCTTTTTCGCGTGTCTTTTCTCAACCTTAATTTTTCTATACCCTCCACAAAATTAGTGTTCCGAAAAGTTGGAAGAATCACATTTGCTAAAGCAAAAGTGTTGTTCTTGCGGCATTGGAGATGATCATCACTCCAGCGCCATATCGAGACCTGCTTCTTTGAGCAAGGGGAAGAGGAAGAGCGTGATGTGGGCAAGCAAAGGGGCATCTCGCATCGCAGCAGGCTGCTCAAAGAAGCTCAGGACCAGCGTTCTTACAGGCCGAGCAAGACAAGTTGTCGATTCTGCAACAACGGCAACCAGGCTGCCATACATAGTGACTGGTGCGCGAGCCTTATCCACATCATCGATATGGCGAAGCGAAGAGCAAGACAAAACGGATATTGACGAAAAGGAGATGCAAGAACGTCGTCGATGGATCTCTTCCTTCCAAAACCTCACCCTTCGACGCAGCGATTTCCAGGTCACCTTCTCTCGTTCCTCGGGACCTGGAGGTCAAAACGTCAACAAGCTCAATACGAAAGCCAACGTCCGTCTCGAACTTTCGGAAGCCAACGCTCATGCACCTGATTCCCTCGATCCATCACATCCGCGCAAATGGCTGACGCGCGATCTCGTCGGTCGAATTGCGAAAAAGTCGCCGTACTATGTCGCTTCAGACCATTCGATATTGGTCACAAGTATGAGGCATCGAACGCAAGAAGCCAATGTTCAGGACGCACTGGAGAAGCTTCATGAGCATGTGCTAGATCTGGCTCAGGAAGGAGTAGTGGGCGAGACAAGCAGCCAGCAAAGGGAAAGAGTGAGGAGACTGCAAGAGGCGGAGGCGAGGAGGAAGAAGCAAAACAAGATCAAGCGGGCAGATGTCAAGAGTGGGAGGAAGTTCAAGGGCTGATGTTGCATTGATTGGGCATGACTACAAGTACAAATCAGAAAATGGACGACAAGGAGCCTATGGCGGCAAAGAAGCTGCTGGAGGAAGGGAAAAGTCCCAGACCTTGAGCGAGCTGTCAAGTGTGGTCCAAGCTCTTTTGGGTTCGGAGTCAGAGGTGCTGGTTTCTTCGTCGGAAGATCCTCCAGAAACGCTGCTATCGTCAGAACGAGCAGCGGCATCCCAACGCCGCGAACCCGAGACGGACAATAGCCACGGCTCGTAAGGATGGAAGCTCACCGACCCCACCGCATCTCCATGCGCCTTCCAGCTCAAGTCAGGCGCAAGTTCAGCAGCCTCCGACTCGTCATCCCCTTCCGCATCAGCATCGTTTTGATCCGTGAACCGACCCGTATCAACGCGCCAGAGGTGCACCCTACCCTCCTCATCACCTGATGCGAGCCACCTCCCAGCCCAATCTACATCAAAGTAGATTCGTTGCTGACTCGTTCCACTCGGTCGTCGCAACTTGGCTAATAAATGCGCTGTTCGCAACCCTGCCGAGGCCTGCGCAAGCGGACGAAAGCTCCATCTCGATGTATCGCCCATAAGATACCTAATGTCGTAGACATAGATGTAATCCGACCTTCGTGAAGCAACGAACAACACGTCCGGTGTAAGCGGGTGAAACTTGAGCTGTGTGATACCGTCTCCTTCGATCTCGCGCCAACCGGCTATGCATGCACTTTGTGCCAGTGATTCTTCGCCATCAGACGGTGCTGTAGTGCGGTTAGCGGTATGTTCTGTTGGCTGAGGGAAAGTGGTTGGGTCGAAGCTGTAGATGCCGACGGTGCCACTGAACGTTCCAACTGCGATGAGCTCATTGCTAGGGTCGCTAGGATGTGGTGTTGACGCAAGCGCAGAGACGATGCCTCGTTGTCCTCCTGATGAGCGTTTGCTGGGAACGAGCGGAATGTGTGAATGCGTGTTGAGTCCAGGCTGTGAAAGTGGAAACGCTGCAAGAGCAGACCAGAGACCGCAGTAGAGTCGTGACATGTCAGGGCTGAACGCAAGCGAATGAGGTCCGACGAACTTTTCGACATGATTCATGATCGAGTAGCTGGCGCGGACTTGACCGCCGTCGCTTGCCGTAAGACGAGTTGGGAGGTCACGATGAGACTCTGCAAAGCACCACGTTGATGTTGGGGTTGCATCCTCTGTCACGGGTTGCGCGATGGCTGGCACAGGATACCAGACTGCATCGAGAAGCGGAGATGGGCTTTTTGTCGCTGTCAGTCGCTTCACTGAGCCTGAGCTGTGGGCAGTGCTGATTGATTGTCGGCTGCAAGCGAGAATGTGTTTCTGCTGCGATTCGGTGATGGCCAAGATCGAGCTTCCGTCGGGAGCCCAAGTTGCTTTGCGATAAAAGTCCTGAGACGGCCCTCGATGATCGTTCGGTCGCTCCGTTGTGGTTGAAGATGCTTGCGCTGGACTGTCCATGTTTGCGAAGAGATGCGGCTTCACAGCTTCGGCTGTGCCTATCAGACTGATCCATCGTGGGATACAAAGGTCAGGTGGTATCGGATAGTCCGACTGACCCGCGCTAGCACTGACTGCTTCCGACTCGACTGCTGACATCTTGCTGTCTTCTGGTCATAAGACTATGTTGATCATTGCGACTGTCAGGCAGATGTCGCTCGTTCTTGCTGGAGCGTTCAAGATCGTTGCTCGGTTATCGTAGTTGATGGTGAGAAGCATTCCACGCTAAGCCGAGAAAAGCTCGTGTGAGCTGGACCCTGAAGTCGAAATCCCGCGGCAACCGCTTTTGCGCTCAGTCCGCTTCTGGAAGGAACAAGCAAAAGTGGAGCAGAAAAACGCGGCTTCTCGTCGGTCTCATGCGCGAGGCAGTGAATCATCGGAAGGACCCTGTCCACTAGTCATCCATCGGTTCACTCACCTCCATCTCGACCAAGCAAGCTTAGCTGGACCGAGCTCTCACAAAAGACCATCGGCAAGACCATTCGCGGCTCCAGCAGACCATCATGACAGCCATGTCTTCTCCTTCTACTTCATCCGCTCCATGTGCGGACTGTTCCTAAAGTCGTCCGTAGCAGCACCATCATCCGGGACACACGGTCAATCTCAACATGTCAGCTATGATGCTGCGTTCCAACAGAGCGCTCTGCTCGGCATGCAGGAACACCTCTGTGCTCAACACTGCAGCTGCGCGGAGACCGATACCATTCTCTTCTACTTCAAGCTCGAATCATTTGCGACCACTGCAAGTTCAGCAAAAGCGATGGCATGCCGCAACACCCGTTGACCATCCATCAACAGACTCAAAGCTGCCACATCACCCACCACCAATATATCATGCAAAGTCTTCACCTTCAGCAACGACAAAGGTCCAAGAGATTCCACGCAATGAGGTCGGTGTCCAGCTGCTGCCCCGCAGACTACACGAGCAACTCTTCCCCTCCACCATGGATCCTGTCCCTCCAATCGCTCCCAAAGCTCTCAACATCTGTCGGGACCATCTAAGTCAGCACGGTCTCAAAGCTACAGATGCTTCAACACTACCGCAAACAGCGTTCGACCTGCCGCCACTACAGGGCAAAGACCTTGCAGAGCACTTTTGGAGTCTTGGCAGGGAAGTAGCGCAACCATGGCTTGGCATGGCCTTTCAGCTGGCAGATCTCAGGCCCACAGAGCCACCGGAAGAGCTCGAAGACGTTAGCTCAAGTAAGGCCGATGACGAGGACTTTCGCTTCGAAGCCAGCGAGTGGCTCAAGCTTGATTCCGCGCTACGCACTCCTGGTCACCTCAAACCCGTCTCTTGGTCGATTGAGCCTGGATGGACAAAGTATCCCATCCTCCGATCTGAAGACGGATCAGTTGCAGCGCTAGGTACAGGCGCGAGCGTGCCATATCCTGACAAGGAGGATGACATGCTTGTCTTTGATGTCGAGACTATGGTCGCAGAGGGTCCTTTTCCAGTCATGGCTACGGCCTCCGGACCGAAAGCTTGGTACAGCTGGCTATCACCATGGCTTCTTCAACGCGGTCAAGACTACGAGCGCAAAGACCATCTCATTCCCTTGGGTCCAAGCAGTAAGCATGATCGAGCTCGTCTCGTTGTAGGCCACAACGTATCGTACGACCGTGCCAGGACTTTGGAAGAGTACACGCTCGATCTTGGCTCAACAAGGTGGCTCGATACCATGTCGCTTCATGTCGCAACCCGAGGAATCTCCTCACCCCAGCGACCAGCATGGATGAAGCACAACAAGGCCAAAGCAGAGAAACGAGCCAAGAAGTTGCTCGAGCAGGCCGCACTCAAAGAAGAGACACGCAGAGCTATCGAGAATGCATTATCCGGACTTGAATACGATTCGGACCAGCTGGAAGGTCTCAAGCTGGAAGGTCTTGCACTGGATGCTGTTCAGGTGTCATCAAGCACAGCAGCATCCGAAGGTGCCAACGCAGATGGTGCTGATCCCAGTGCCGCACCGGCAGCACTCGACATGCCTTTCAGCGACGACGAGAGCGGTGGCCTCGCTTCTCGCGTCTCTCAACCTGCTGGTTCAGAATCGCAATGGCTAGAAGAGACGTCAAAGAACTCGCTTGCCGATGTCGCCCGCCTGCATCGCATCCCGATGAAAGTATCAAAGTCGGCTCGAGATGTCTTTGTCGACGGCACACCACGCGAGGAGATCCTGCGAGACGTCCAGCATCTGCTCAGCTACTGTGCATCCGATGTCGTCGTCACCCACGAGATCTTCCGTCGCACTTGGCCCGACTTTGCAGCCCGCTGCCCGCACCCGGCTACCATGGGCGGTGTCTTTGGTCTCGGATCAACCTTTCTCCCCGTCGACGACGAGTGGATTGACTACCAGCAGCGCTGCAATGAGCAGTTCAATCGCATCAATGACCAGGTACAGAAATGTCTCGTTGACCTCGCAGAGAAGCTACGAGACGAAGGCACCAAAGACGTTCCTTGGAGTCTAGCTGCAAAGATTGCGGAAGAAAGGCAACTCATTACGGATGCAGACCAGAACGAGCCAGTCTTTCCGGACCCTGATCGACAGAGAGCCTGGTGGGAGGACGACGCTTGGTACTCGCAGCTCGATTGGACGCCCAAGAAACCAAAAAAGGCCAAGGTGTCGAGCGACGACGTCACTGGCAATGCGGCGCCTCGATCAGACTTTGCAGTGCCAGCGTGGTATCGCGATGGTGTTTTGCGTAACAAGACCAAAGACGGTTTCTCACATAAGAGCACGATTGCACAGCAGCTATTGCGGCTGCGCATCGATAGCAAAGCCGTATTGCGGGGCGAGTCGCGAGGATGGATGCTGGAGGACGGGACCGCACTGACAGGAAGCAATCTTTTCGCTGCCAATGCCTTGAAAAAGTACGGAAGCAAGATGACGAGCGACGCTGGCCTCGCTGCAGAAGAGATCTTGTCTGCCATCCTTGCCGGCGATATCGCTCCTTCGGATGACATCAATAATCGATTACGAGAGCTAGCCGACTCTATCAAGGAAATGTCAGAGGGAGAAGTTCAAGCAGATCCGCAACTAGCTCAGCTGGACTGGTCGCACAAGGACATTCGTCTCGACGAGTTGACGAGTCTACGTAGCAGCCGCGAGGGATCTCCAGACTCCAGCGACAGTGACTCAACAGCCGCTTCTGATGCCATTGCCGAGCCTGCATGGTGGCCAAAATGGTATTGGGACCTGTACAAGAGCGCCACCGGCGAGCTGCAGGTCACCATTCGGTCCGCTATCGCTCCTATCCTCCTCAAGATCTCTTGGAGGGACTGCCCGCTGTATCGCAGTCGCGAACACGGCTGGATCTTCCGACACGATCCTTCCGAAGGGCCCGATCTCGCAACGAGGCAGTTACCTCTTGCCTTCGGTATGGCAGCTGACGGTCTCATTCAGCACCTCGCTGCACCCGTTGAAGGCAAGGCAGTCAAATCCAAAAAGGCGAAAGCGAAAGGCAAGGGGTCATTAAAGGGTGATAGCGGCGCCCCCGCCCTCGTTGTTAAAGCCTTCGGCAATTCGACATTCTACAAAGTGCCTCACAGCGAAGGCGAAGAAGCCAATGTCGGCAGTCCATTCGCCAAATCGTTTATCGCGTATTTCGAAGACGGTACGTTGCAGAGTCAGCATCCAGACGAGGTTGGCCGAACAGCTGCCAAGACCGCGCTCGAACTCAATGCCCAATGTAGCTACTGGATCGCTGTTCGCGACCGCGTTCACAAGCAGATGGTGGTTTGGGACGGAGATGCCAGCACCACGATGCGATACCCAAGCGGCGCATCTGGCGCTCGTCAAGATAAGGAAGGTGAGGCATCTCGTCGCAAGGGACTCATCTTACCGCAGGTTGTCAGTATGGGTACAGTCACTCGTCGTGCCATCGAGAACACCTGGCTTACCGCCAGTAATGCCAAGAAGAACCGCGTCGGTTCGGAGCTCAAAGCGATGGTCAAAGCCCCTCCTGGCTACAGTCTGGTTGGTGCGGATGTCGACTCAGAAGAGCTGTGGATTTGCAGTGTGATGGGAGATGCACAATTCGGTATCCATGGTGCTACTGCCGTCGGGTGGATGACGCTCGAAGGCACAAAAGCCCTTGGCACAGACTTGCACTCCAAGACCGCCTCGATCTTGGGTACGAGTCGAAACCAAGCCAAGGTCTTCAACTACTCGCGTATCTACGGTGCCGGCATCAAGCATGCCACACATCTGCTCCTCAAAGCGAACCCAAGCGTTAGCAACGAAGAAGCGACCCAAAAGGCGAAAGAGCTCTACATGGCTACTAAGGGTCAAAACACGCACACGGACGAGTTCTTTGGTGCTAAATTCTGGTTCGGAGGTACAGAGAGCTACGTCTTCAACAAGCTCGAGAGCATCGCACTCTCCGATAATCCCAAAACGCCGGCACTCGATTGCGGTGTCACCAATGCACTCACGAAGAAGTTTCTGGGCAAGGTTGACTTCGGTAACGGCCGAATGTCGGAA
The DNA here is from genome assembly GCA_001736125.1 of Pseudozyma tsukubaensis. Taxonomy (NCBI): domain Eukaryota; kingdom Fungi; phylum Basidiomycota; class Ustilaginomycetes; order Ustilaginales; family Ustilaginaceae; genus Pseudozyma; species Pseudozyma tsukubaensis. Next base: position 54,559 of record MAIP01000083.1, on the reverse strand, counting down.
GAGTACATGCCGAGCCGTATCAACTGGGTCGTTCAGAGTTCCGGTGTCGACTATCTACATCTGCTGATTACAGCGATGGAATGGCTCACAAAGAGATACGACATTGAAGCAAGATTCATGCTGTCGGTGCACGACGAGGTGCGGTACTTGGTCAAGGACGAAGATCGATACAGAGCGGCACTGGCGTTGCAGGTTGCGAACATCTGGACGCGTGCCATGTTCGCGTTCAAGCTTCAGATGGACGATCTTCCGCTCGGATGTGCTTTCTTTGCCCAGGTCGACATCGATAAGGTGCTGAGAAAAGAGGCTGACGATCCATGTGTCACGCCTTCTCACCCAGAAGCGATTCCTGTGGGAGTGGCGCTAGACATCGAGCAGATCTTGAAGCATACTCATGGGTCGCTGTACAAAAATGGCGAGTCGAAGCCACGCGAAGTAGAGCCCAGCAGCGATGCTGAAAATTCCTTCCCAGCCTACGTTCCATCAACGCAAGTGCACCGCTCCCTCGGTGAGCGCGGTCTGTACTTCTTGCAAGCTCAAGCGTCGAAAGAGATGGCCGAGATTCGAGCTCTCGAGACACGCGCAAAGATGACGGAGCGACCTGCCGACGGTGCCAACAAGCCAATGCGACCGGTACGAGCCAGATCTGCTTCCGCAGGCGACGCGGGTCAGATCTCTGCGTTCTCGTCAACGAAGTCAAGGAAGGCTGCATCGAGACCATCGTCTTTTGACGAGGATGCGTGGATTCAGACCTGCGCGGAGGAGGCAGCCACATCGAAGCCTGTGCGACGTCGTCGTGCTGCTATCGAACAAGGTGCCAGCGTTGGTCCCAGACATGGATCACGGCCGACTACTGGCAGCAAGAAGGGTACGTTTGCGACGCATCCCGTGCCGACGAAGGCAGGCTTCTGTACTGCTGCTTCAGCGCGACAAGCAGTCTCCAGCAGCACGACGGCTGATGCGTTTAACCCACTCACCTTGACTGCCTTCTTGCCCCGACGTGCTGCCAAAAAACGTGTCCCATTCTTCCGCGGATCGACTCACCGCCAACTGATCCTCTGGCAGCTCTACCGGCCACTTCTCCGACACTGCCCTGCCTCCTGTCCATCGTTGAAAGAAGAAGTCAAACAAGTAGTGCGCAACAAGAAAGCTCAAACGTCGCAGGTCAAAGTCACTGAATTCGTCAATGTTGCGCGCGAGCTCCTGCAAACCTTTCGTTCCGCTGCTGTTGGTGACGAAGAGGCCAGAACTACCCTTGCAGCACGAGAAGAAGCCCTAGCACAGCGCAACCACAAACGCTCATGGGATGCGTATTGGGCGACTAAGCTTCACGAACGCAAATACCCCAAACGAATCCCTCATCACTCTGGCGCCCTCCTGCCTCCTTCCATCTACAACCGTCCATTACCGCGCTATAAACCGGTCCAACCAACAGCCGTTAGTATGATGATCTACCGTCGTCGCATTGCTCGGCTACGCAGATCGGAGCGACAGATGGAAGTGAATGAGCTGATCGCTGCTCAGCGGATCGAGGACGGTTTCTTCTCTCAGCTTCTGACGGATCAGAAGGCTAGAGGACGGGGATCAGCAAGCAAGAAAGGCGCCAATGCAGAATGGGAAGGATTCGAAAAAGTGCTTAAAGAAGAAGCAAAGATGATCTCGGATGGTTTTGAAAGGGATCAACGGAGAAGTGAAATGGTGTTTGATAGGAAGACACTGGTCTTAGCGAAGAGGGCGAGGGCTGCGAAGAAGAGGGTGTTCTTGGCGAGAAAGTATAAGGCTGCGATGGAAAGATGGACGCAAGCTGACGAGGCAGCGGCAACGGCGGCGCTGGCAGGCAAGCACTGATTCGGTCTTTCGGTCTCAGTGCTCTATGTATCCATTATCCTATTCTAGAGACGCAATATTCATGTGGACAAGGAAGTCATGATCGTCAACAGCTGAGGTTGTGCGAGTCAGCAAAGGGATGAGGTGGTAATTTACTTGCTTGGCGAGACAAGCAGACCCTCTTCGAACCATCTGCATTGTACGGCTAGTCTCTCACAAGTCATGAACCTGTATAAAACAACTAGTCTCAGAGAAGCATAGTTCGGACGAACTTCCCAAGCGCTTGTATGTGAGTTGGGCTACAGTTGGCAGATACGAGTTGCCGCTGTGATGTTGTTCGGTGCGAATCGGGCTTACGGATCAGCGTGGGATCGGATGCTGCAAAAGGCTCTCTTTTCTAGCATTTCCCTTTTTCGTAAAAGAGATTCCGAAGCGAAATCGGACATGCAGCTAGCAGATCTTTCTACGTCACTTTGCTTTCCTATTGGAATTCGGCTGCATGAACACCGCGAGCAGCTACAAAAACAATGAGAACCATTCACCGTCTGCTCTATGAATTCATTTGTGATGCCATTGACAGGCCTGCCATGACAAGGTAGAGCACACACTGACCGTACGAAATGACTGTTTCGCGGCAAGTCAAGTCCGAAGGATCTACGAGGCGATGTCATGAATTTGGATTTTGAGGAGCATGATTGGAGCTTGGCAAAAAACGAAAATGCTAAGCTTACACCCTTGACTTTGGCTGACGATACGAAGTTCGAGTTCAGACAGGAGGCAGCGTTGCCAAGCTGTCTTGCTCCAAACTCAGCTACTAGAAAGAGAGAGGAAGAGAGACAGAGAGAGGAGGCATTCCTGTTTCGGCATGTGCAGAAAAGCAGCATTCGCTAAAAAGGCTGGCACGCTGCTGCAACATCAACTCCGCTCGCCAGTCAAGAATTGAGTCCAGCCAACCAGCCCGCCAACTTTTTTCAACCTACGGCCCTACTTCCCGCCAAGTTGAGCTAGCGTCCTCGCTCTTTGCTTGCGTGAAAAATAAAATAATGACTTGCAGCAAGCGGAGTGCGTGTGACGTTTAGTGCCGAATCAACCACTCCTCCCACAGCACTCTGGAGTATTGCGCCGATTCGCTCTCGTTGCCGCCGTGCCTCTGTGCCTCTCCTGAACCATACCCGATCGAGGCCCTAAGCTTGACTGTGTGCGTGACTCTATGCAGCGGGCAGTATGCTCGATGATCGCATTTTCCTTGGTTTCCTTTTTTGGCGCCTAAACTTAGCTTTTGACCTAGCTGCCTCTGCCATTGACCGTTGGGATTACGTGCCTTGCAGTCTCCCGTGTGTGACATCCTCCGTCGTCCGCCAACCGCCATCCGCCATCCGCAGACTCAGGTCACGCAACCCTCTTATACACCCGTTGCTCAGCTTGCCTCTCTTCCACATCCATCCAATCCATCCAACTCCTACGAAGCCCTACAACCTTCTTCGAATTCCGCGCTCTTCGGAACAGTACACCCTCTGTACAACCCTTTTGATACCAAGCATTCTCCTCCTTCGTCACCTCTATCAATCACAATGACTGACCTCGCTCGCAACGGTTCGGTTCTCGTCGCCGAGATCAAGGCTATCCACCCTCCTCAGGATGGATCCATCGCCAACGGTTCCGCTGAACACACCAACGGTGAAGTTCCCGGCGTCAACAACGGTGCTCACATCCCCATCGTCGAAGGTGCTCACCCCGGCACTGCTACCGATGGCGGTGTCGCTGCTCCTGCGATCGACTCTTCTCTGACCAGCCCTCCTGAGCACTCGCACTTGGCCAACGGAAGCGCCGCTCACGCTTCTGAGTCTGAGCCTTTGAACGCTGGCACTGGCGCTATCGCTGTGCCCGGTCACGCTGCTGACCCTTCGGTTGCTACTGGTGTTCACGAGCCTGTTCAGCACTCTTCGGAGGCCGCTCCTCTCGCTGCTGCTGGCGGTGCCGCTGTCGGTGGTGCCGCTGCTCCTGGTCTCATCCAGCCTCAGACCACCCCTATCCAGCCTATCCAGCCCAGCGAGCGTGCTGTTGAGCCTACTTCGCAAGTCAACGCTGCTGCTCCTACTGGTGCCGCTGGTGCCGGTGCTGTCGAGCCCACCTCGGCTGCCGCTGTTCCTGCTGCTGCTGGTGCCCCCGCCGCTGGCTCTGCTTTCCCCGCCGCTGCTGCTGGTGCCGCCGGTGTTGGCGCTGCCGGTGCCGCTGCCGTCCCCATCGTCGCCCACCCTGCCCCTACCACCGTCGCTGCCAACGCCGCACCCAAGGCCGCCCTCCCGCCCAAGGAGGTCAAGAAGATGGACAAGCTCATGAAGACCGAAGCTAAGAACGAGAACAAGTCGATCAAGCGCGCCATCAAGGACGCCAGTGAATCCGAAAAGCTCTTCCGCAAGTCGCGTGAAGCCGAAGCCCAGGCCGTCAAGCGTCACCAGAAGGCCACCACCAAGGAGCACAAGGCTGCCAAGCTGCTTAGCAAGGTCAAGGCCGAATACGAGAAGGTCGCCGCCGAATTGGCCAAGTCGGTCGAAGACTTGGACATCAAGAAGAAGCACACGGAGAGCACTCGCTCCGGCTACGAGGCCAGCAAGAGGCACATTGACGAGTTGAGGAACCAGAAGACCGTCAACGACCAGGCTAGGTCTCGTCAGGCTTCGCAGCTTCACCACCCTGCTTTGTAAGGGTATTATGGAACACGACCTTTACTAATGGGCGACGATGAGCAAACACTAGTCCTCCTTCCTCTTCCTTTAATCATATCAAGATACCCGAGGTCGTTGCTCATTCCGTTGTCTTTCTTCGCTCCCTGCTTCAGATAGCTGTAATTTCAAATGTTTGCTATAATGGCTTCGAAGTTGCTAAGATGACTGCTGTGGTCGTAATCCAACTCATACCTCTTCGTACACATCCCTTTGTCCGTGCTTTGAGACGGTATTCGAATGCGTCTCTGTCTGGCTCACAGTACACAGTGTCAGTATCAAGAGCAATGGCATTGGCTACGGCAAAAGAATCGAGAAGAAGACATCCTACGAGCGAATGAGTATTGTGTGATAAGATATGGCGTGGTGAGCATTGCGATGGGGACAATAATATCGTGCGAAAGACAAAATGGCTACCCAGATCGCGTGGATTACAAATCGGAAGCGTCGGGACTTGCGAGAGAAAGGGTTGAAATTGGGCTTTACTCGCTTGTGGCCGATCTTTTCCGCGCGCTTGCTTGCCTCGACCCCGCAGCTCGCTTTTGCTTCACAATCTGGCTGGCTGCCAGTCACAGAGTCAGTCAATTTCGCGGGTCCGTGTGGTGTGTGTGTTGTGTAGACCGAACCCCACTTTTGGGTGTGATATTCGCGGTATTCCTCGTCGTTATACACGTTAACTCTTCTTTCATCATCATCATCATCCTCGACATCCGTCACGCCAAAGATGTTGGCCACTCGACCCCTTCTTTCGCTCAACCTCGCGCGTGGGGCTTCCGCTTCGGTCTCGCGTCTCGGTTTGCGCACCGCTATCCCCACCGCTTTCAAGGCTAGCTCCACCAGCAGCATCGCTCTCCGCGCTCCCGTTGCTGCTCGTTTCGCCTCGACCAACGCCCAAACTACCAAGTTGAGCCAACAGCAGAATTTGGATCTGTTGAACGATCTGCGTGCCCAACGTCCCTCCAGTCCCCACTTCACGATTTACCAACCCCAAATCACTTGGTATTTGTCCATTATCAACAGGATCACGGGCACCGGATTGAGCGTTCGTAAGTATCAGCACTGAAGCAGAGAGGAAAGAACAAGATTGACTTGCCCGCGTCGGTATCGTTCGTGCGGAAGGGTGGTTTGCTGACAACGTTGTGATCTTACTCTCTCTTTGCTATTTTACTCGATCTGCATCTTGACTCTCGATTCAACTTGCTCGGCATTCTCTCTTCGTCCTCAACCTTCATCGACTTTGCTGTGATTGCGACTGTCATCTTTCGCTCCATCCTCGCTACGTTCGCCCTTGCAAACCATCATCGTACACAAATCTCGTCTCGCCTTTGGATTCTGCGTCCTCCTCCTTAACCTTGCCCAAACTTTTCAACCGCACTCACCACCTCGCTCGCAAACTCTTGATCTTTTCTACGCCGTGTTTCGCCTATTCGATTCCGGATCAAAATAGTCTTCTACGCCTACTTCGCAGCCTATGCCGGCTACCCCCTTTTCAGCGGAGGTTCCGTCGAAGCCCTCTCTTCCGCTTCTTTGACCGACTTTGTCTCAACGTTGCCCGTTTGGTTCAAGACCGCAGTTAAGGTTCCGCTCGCCTTGGCATTCACTTTCCACAGTTTCAACGGTCTGCGTCACTTGGCTTGGGATTGGGGTTATGCGCTGACTCTCAAGGGTGTCTACAGCACCGCTTATGTGGTTATGGGTGCGACCGCTGTCAGCACCTTGGCTCTGTGCTTCCTTTAAGTTTCAACCACTAGGCTGGAAGCGTTGGGTCAATACGAATGATTTTTGATTAAGAAGACAGATGAGAGTGTGCAACGTCCGTGCAAAAGCTTATGTTCAGGAGGAGAAAGGTTTGTGTAAGAAGTCGGATAAAAGTTAGAGCTTCGTACTGAAGCCAGGTTGTCAAGTGAAAGCCTGGACAAGTCACCGTGTTTAGGGATTTTGGCTCCGTTATCGCTACCGCAACGAAAATCTTCGTGGCTGGTAAGACAGAGGTCGACCCGGAGCAATTCCAAGTGTCTCAGCGCTGCTGCATTCGTGTGCTTGGTGCGTAGGTTTCAGTGAAAGCAACCCAGACGATACGTCAGTCAGGGAGGAGTGTCATGTATGGATTTGTATCACATCAAATGCTATATGGATGAAGCGATAACGGTCTAAAGATGCGGATGATGTGTATGCTGCGAAACCGTAAAGAAAGCGTCTAGCGTCTACGCTCGTCCTCACTCTCGCTCCCACTCTCTTCCTCACTTCCACTCTCCTCTTCGCTTCCGCTTTCACTTCCTTCACTGCCGCTTCCATCCTCCTCATCCTCGTCATCTTTACCCAAATCAATCTCCTTCCTCTCCATCCTGTACCCCGCTTCTTCAAGCTGCTTCTCGATGTCATCCACTTTGCTCTGCGGTGCCACCACGGCAACAACACTCGTCTCGGCATTGAACAAAGGCAAGATATACTGCTTGAGGCTAACCTTGACATCGTCCAATGTCACCTGTTGAACGGCTTTAAGCAAAAGTTTACCCCGGTTCTTGGGTGCGTTCTTCAACGCTTGGTCGAAGAAGCTTTCCTGAGCAGCACCTGCGACGGTTCCTTCCGCTTCGGCAATGTTGAAGTGCAACGAGGACTTGGCGGATTCAAGGGTGGTCTCGTCAATTTCGAGCACCAAATCACCCTCCTTACGAGGGGCGGACGAGTCAGCGCAAAGGGCCTGAATTACCTTGCGTGCTTCCAAGAACGCTTTCGCCGAGTCGGGAGAGCGATAAAGGCTAAAGTGAATGAGCTCAGATTCGGGGTTCGAAACGATCGAGGCACCGTAGGCAAGACCGGCTCCACGAATGTATCGCCAAAGGAAGCTCTCCATCGCGTTGAGGATCGTAATGGTCGTGATAAGGGCAGGCGCATCGGGATGCGTGTAGCTCGAAATACCTTTCGTCGTAAAGTAAGAGTACGAACTTTCGACCGTAGGAAGAGCAGTGATTAGACCTTTGCGAGAAGGGTTGTGACCCAAAGGTGTCATCATATCTTTACTCCAAGGCACTGGAAGCGTCTCCTTGACCTGGCCTTCGACCCAAGAGGGACGAGTAAAGTTGTCCGCCCAAGCGCTTTTCGGTTTCTCCAATGCCAAAATGTCACCTGCAACCGAAACCCTAAGGTTCTCAGGACGCAACAACGTCTCCCTGATCGTCTCGAAGTCTTTGACGATCTTTTCAGGGTTACTGTTGAGCTCTTCCTGCAACTTGGGCATGGTCTGCACCAGGTTGAGCACGCTGTTAGCCAAGTTGGTCGACTTGTCTCCATCGTGCGTCAGGCTCCTACTCAACGCACTGGCGATAGCCCGACCATTCCTCTTTTGCTCTGGCAAACTCTGAATGATCTTGCTGATGCCCACCCGCAACCTCTCGACTGCAAACTCGCTGCCCCAAAGCAAGTCACGTAGCCAAGCAATACCCTTCTCGTAGTTGGCACGCTCGAGCTTGAGCTCTGCGCAGACAAGTTCGCCGAATCCACCTGTGCCGAGTGAGACATCGTACTCTAGTGTGTCCTCGTCGAGTCCTTTGACGACTTGTTCGTACGTGAGAGACTTGGGCGTGGACGAAAGGGTGGTGACGGGGAGGGAGAACAGGACCGAGAGATAGAGCTGCATCTGCGACCGAAGCGCTACCGGAAGATCGACGGTAGAGAATGCCAGAGAGATGGACACGAAGGCGGAGGAGACGTGGTCGAATTGGACAAAGTAAGGCAACTTGGCGGGGTCGGCATCGACGTGCGCCTGAACCTGCTTGTCGAGCGGATCGGCGTTGGTTGGTACGGCCAGACCGTATGCAGAAGGTTGAGCTGCTTTGACGTTGTTGACAGAGGTAGATCCTGAGGGGTGCACTTGAGCTGTGCCAACCGGAATCCACTTGATGCTGTCGGTGCTGGGGATGTGGAACTGCTTGAGCATCTCATCCGGAATGGGCCGGTCGTTCTCCTTCTTTGCCTCCTCAAGCTGCTCTTCCAGCTTCTTCAAGCCCTCTTCACCGAGCTTCTTCTTCCTGTCCGCCTCGAGCGCCTTTGTATCCGCCTTGAGCTTGTCCGACAGAGCCGAGGAAGGACGACCAACAACGACGAGACGTGGGTTGTCGACAAAGTACTTTTGCAGCAACCCGGTCCACTGTTGGTTGGTCCAGCTAAGCAGCTCGTCGTATCGCTTGAGGTCTTCGAGAGCAGAGTGAAGGTCGTCTCCCAGCTTCTTGCCGTACAGGAAGTCGGTGATGAGCAAGTCGGCAAAGGAATCAGCGGGCTTGGTCTCAAGCCCTGAAAGTACCTTGAGCTTGTCCCTCTTGATGACCATGTGCATTCTTTCCATGTCGATACCATCCTTGACGATTCCGGCCAGAAGGTCAACCAGTTGAATGTCCAGCTTGTCAAGCTGCTCCGAGGGTACGGAGGAGAAGTAAGCGGACAGGGTGCTGGCGCCTGCCTTGTCGGTGGATCCAATGTAGGCATCTGTGCAGAGCGGGTCGTCCCGTTCTACAAATGCCTTTTGGATCGCGGAAACGGGAGAATCGGTGAGATAGGTGCTGAGAACGTTGACGGCTTCGCTGGTCATCCAGTCTTGGAACTTGGGACCAACCCATGAGATCTGAATCTCTCCAACGCTTTCGTCCTTTTCGGGGAAGTCGATAAACGCACGACGACGCTTTGGGTCAGGCGAAGTGCCCTGCGCAGGCGGGTCAGCGGGGTCGAGGCCAGGCTGTTCGGTCTTGCTTCCATCAATGGCAGGAGCAATGTTCGACTCGGTCTCGACAAAGGGTCGCTTCCAGCCTCGAGGCCCTTCTGGTGTAGCATTGCGCTTGGAGACAAGACGCTCTTCGACAGGTGCAAGCGAATTGAGCAGATCGTCACGGGCTAGAGGACCGCATACGACGAGTGCAGCGTTGTGTGGAGCGTAGTACTGTTGGTGGTAGTCGCGGATCTTGTCGATGTTGAGAACACGAAGTGCCGACATCAGACCGCCAGTCTCTGATCGGTAGGCAGAGGTAGCGGGGTAAAGCATACGCTGTGACTTGAGCTCCATGAGATCCGCGGGCGAGTTCTCTCGTCCTTGCATCTCACTGAACACGACACCCGCATCCTGTCCTTTGCCGTTGACATGGTAGACTTCTGTGACGAAGCCTTCTTTTGTGAGTGTCGGGAAGAAGACGTGGTCGAGATAGACTGGAAGCATGCGCAAGAAACCATCGGATCCTGCTGTGGTGAGTGTATACGCAGTGTGATCGTTGGCGGTCCAAGCATTCGTTCCGCTGGCAAACGCCCTGTTGGCGAGCGTATCGAGAACACCCTTAAAAGGATACAAGTCTGAGCCGAGGAAGATGAGATGCTCCAGAGTGTGCGGTACACCTGAGTCCTCAAAGATCTCGGAGGCGAGCGTCATGTAGCAGTTGAGCAAGGGAGAGTCGAAGTTAGCCCAAAGAACAGTGAGGCCAGTCTTGCGAGACCTCCACTTTTCGACGGACATGCCAGGAGCATAGTCGAGGTCATGGCGGGTGACGAGGTCAAAGTTGCCGTGACTAGAAGGCACGCCAGATGTGGCGGCGTTATTGATTGGCATTACAGCAGCGCCTGGTCGATTAGACGTCGTGAATGTGCGTTGAATGTGTGTGCGGGATAGATAGGCGGAGAGGGCACCGGCAGCCAAAGTTGAAGCAGCGGAGATTCTAGGGAAGCGTATGCTGGGCGATGTGATGAGTCTCAATGAGTTTCTGGAGGTGAGGGAGCGGGAGGCAGTCGTCGTGAAGTTCTTAGGAGTGGAACGCACTGACAAGCCTGGAAGAAGAGCTCGAGTAGCCAAAGGCATGCAACTGGTGATGAAGAGATGGGAATCTCTTCAAAGGCAGCGGTGCCAGATCAAGTACGAGATGCGAAACCGTCTATGCAAAGCACTTGAGAGCTTATCAAGTTATGGTTTGGTGATCTTTAGCACAGGAAAGGGTGATTAGGACCCTTGCGAAGAAAAGCAAGAGAAGGCGAACCGAGCGGCAATTGGCTGAGTCGCAGCTTGCGTGTCAATTCACCGTGATCGGGCTGAATCTGATTTTTAGTGGAATAAGAATCCAGATCAGATCGCCGGCAATACTCTTTTCTGCCAACGGTCGGAAGTCGGGCAAAAGATGCGGAGATTAGACAAGGTTTTTGGCGCAGCGAGAAGATTCTGTGATTCCGCCACAAGCGCAGAGGACGACGTGATTCCTGCATCCTCCGACTGGCCGGGCTTCATTCCTCCACAAGACCCTGCCTTGACTTTCAGCTCCCTTCGCATCCTAATCACCATCATCATCATCACGAACGACGCCCATCTGAACGCTGACTTCACTCGGCCCGGATCTCAAACAAGCAAAGATGTCAGACGCAGCACCACAGAAGGCGAACAAGTTCGTCACCGAACTCAACCCTCAAGGCATCAAGCCGTAAGTACGATGCACTTCAAAAAGGCTACACCGTCTCTCACACGATGATCGCTTTTACTGACTTTCAGCTATCTGATGTCTTCTGCTTATACTCATCCCCCGATCTCCATGCTCGATGCATGCAGTTGCTGTGCATGCCCGGAAACAAAAGCAGCAAGAGACGAATGCTTCTTCAAATTCGGTCACAGCGTCGAGGAGCACGGAGAGTCTGCTCGAAAGTGTGAGGAGCTCGTCAGGAAGCACCGTGATTGCATGGCATCACTTGGATACAAGATCTAGTTGGCTCTTCACCATTTCGTCAATCCTGATATCTCAGTGCAAGGCTTGCCGCCTCTAGACCAACTCTGTTGGTAGGCTAATGATCACCTTCCCATGCATCTGCGTACATCCGGCAACGACTCTCAGGCCCATCAGCACCTCCTCTTCTCTCATAGACTCGACGTGACAGCATCTCTCAATGTAACAATATACCTCATCACACCACTCTGTATCAAATATGTAATACCATCTTTCCTTAAGACCTTGACTCTGTGTTTCAATGGCTCATTCCACTGCTATTCGGTTGCAGTCGTAGCTCGATTGTGGTTCTTCTGCTGCTCCGTCTGCAGGACGAATGAGGGGTGTAGTCGGTTCACCGATTTGTCGTAAACGCTCCAGCTTTCGGCAAGATCGAGAATTGTCGAGGCTTGGGTCGCACGAGCTGATTATCAATCCAAGAAATTCCCGAGTTGCCGGTTGGATTTGGCTATCTTATCGCGCTTCTGCCCCGGAAAACAAGACTCGATTTTGTGTTTGCCTGAATCACATTCTTGGAGTCACTGGCCACATAGACCAAGCCCACCTCACCAGCTCCTTCCTTCTTCCATCTTCAATTCTGACCATATCTCATCATCCTTCAAGAATCGGACTTCCACCATCAAGCTTGTTGTGCGATGTCGCTCCCAACAGCGAGCTCCAGCTCAGCGACCTCGTCGCTGCACTTTGCGGAACCAACGCCCACAGCGAGTCTCTTGCTTTCGCACCGACCACCAGCTGGCAAGGTGGCGCTCGTCCTCGGTACAGGCAAGCTTGCAGCGTCAAGGTGCTTCGCATGCCTCGAGGCTGGAATCAAGCCAGTCGTCATCAGTGTTGTCGCCAGTGGCAGCGCCACCTCGAAGCCCAGCGAAGTGTGTTCAGAGATTCAGCATCGCATCGACTCGGCTCAAGTATCGCATCACTCTATCGATAGCAGCTCCTTTTTCGGCAAGCAGTCTGTTGAGAGTACCTGGAACAGCATACTGGATACGTACGATGGCGAGACGAACGACATTTTTGCCGTCTGCATCACCGACACCCTCCACTCTGGAGACGAACCTCAAGCATCTTCCGCTAAGGCAGCATTAAGAGAAGGTGGCGATGCAGATGAAGCAGACTCTCCGCTAACATCGTATGCTCGGGCAGAAATCGTTACTCGACTGTGTCGCAAAAGACGCATCCCCATCAACGTTGCCGACAAACCTCAACTTTGCGACTTTTCTTTTCCCGCCAACTATCGCTTTCCCTGCACATCACCCATCGCCTCTTCTTCCGCCACCAGCTCGTTGCCGTCATCCTCTTCGTTGCAAATCGCCGTCACCACGAATGGTCGAGGCTGCCGTCTTGCAGGCCGTATTCGTCGCGAGATTGTTTCGGCTCTGCCCTCCAACGTCGGTGATGCCGTTGAAAAGGTTGGCCTGATGCGCGATCTAGCCAAGCGTCAAACGGAGCCCACTTCTTCTGCTTCCCCACTGAAGCGCCTGAAACGCCGCAAAGATGGCACAGCCGAAGTGGAAGAAGAAGATCTCTCATTTGACACCACTCCGCTCAACAGCCCTGTGCCACAGCTCGTGCCCAAGAACCCTCTCGAAAGCATTGGAGCGAATGCAAGGCTAAAGCAGCTGCAAGCCGAGGAGAAGGAGAAGCGTGAAGAAGAGCTAAGAGAAGCAGAAGAAAGAACAAAGAGGAGAATGAGATGGGTTGCTCAGATCAGCGAATACTGGCCCATCGAGTACTTGGGCAACCTGGGAGAAACACAGATGAAGGAAGTCTTGCGGGCGCATGGCGAAGAGCAGCAAGCACAGCAGCAGCAGTCAACGCAGCTACCCAGTGTATCAGCAGGGTCAGCAGATGAGCCCTCATCTCCCACCTCAACGAGGGGCCGGTCCACCGCGCCGCGTACCGAAGACGCTACTCCCGCCTCAACGAATGGGTCCTTGGCTGTTGCGCAGCGTGCGCGCTCACAACACTCTCTTGACATCCGCCCACCCCTCCCGAGCACTCCCTCTCGAGGTCATATCTACCTCCTTGGCTCTGGTCCTGGTCACCCTGGTCTGCTCACCACCTTCGCCTACAAGCTCCTTACTTCGCCTTCAACATCCCTCATCCTCAGTGACAAGCTCGTCCCTGCCTCCATCCTCAAACTCATTCCCGCTTCGACACCTCTTGAGATCGCCAAGAAGTTCCCAGGCAACGCTGAGGGTGCTCAATCGGAGCTCATCGCCAAAGCCATCCGTGGTGCTCTCGAGCACGGTCAAACGGTAGTTCGCCTGAAGCAGGGTGATCCTTTCGTGTATGGCCGCGGAGGCGAGGAAGTGCTGGCATTCAGAAAAGCAGGAATCGAATGCACTGTCGTCCCCGGAATCAGCTCGAGCATCGCCGCACCGGCAATGTTGGGTATCCCAGTAACGCAGAGAGGTGCAGCAGACTCTCTCGTCCTGTGCACCGGAGTCGGCAAGGGTGGAAAGAAGGTCAAGCTTCCAGGCTACGATCGTGGACGTACATTGATCGTCCTCATGGGCGTGGCACGATTGCGTGCTGTCGTCGCGACGCTGACGGGCAACCATCCGCAGAGTGGCTCTTCAGGTGGTGTGATCGACGAGGAGAGCGTAGGTGATCGGGAAGGGCCAGTGTTCCCGCCACATACGCCGATTGCAATTATTGAACGCGCAAGTTCATCCGACCAACGCATGGTGGCTAGCACACTCGAGGGGATTGTTGAAGCACTGGAAAACAGCGGAGAGCAGCGTCCACCGGGAATGATGGTCATCGGATGGTCAGTCTTATCGCTCGAAGGCCAGGGCGATGTCACGATCCAGGACGATGCCATGACCATCTCATCCCCAGCCGAGCTTGAGATTAGGGACAAGGAGAGGGTGAAGACATGGCTCAATGGCAGAAGATGGATCGTCAGGGAGGGTCTGGATGCAGCCTACCGATCAGCATTGCATAGCTTCCATTCGACTCCCTTGACGTTCCATGATGGCGGTGAAGCAGTGGCACTGACCCACCACGCGGACAAACCAGCAGAGGGAAAGGGAGAGGCAGGTGAAGATAGGTTCAGCAAACGTGATGATGCAGGTTGGGCACCACCGCGCTATCCCACTGGCGTCCCCTCCGGTGGTTGGATTCCTGGAGAAGAGCCAAACCGTCCTGCAACTGACACTTTGGCATACGAGCAAGACAAGACCTATGCCGAGATCCAAGCTCGTCTACGTGGCGATGTCTGATCTTCATGACCCACTCAGAGCTCCACTACCTCCAATCCGTTTGCAATCTCATCAGTCGCAATCGTGTCTTCACCGTGGGTATTGTGATTGTGAAAAATTGAAATGTGATCTCGATCTACTTTGCAGCCGAAATCTCCTTAATGACCATCCTTCCCCTCCCCGCAGCTTGACGAATCTTGACCTTGGGAACCAGCACCTTCTCTGTCCTCTTTCTACTCCAACTCACCCTACTGACCTCTTCGCACACCACTCCGCCTCCCGTCACTACAGTTGCTGCCCTTGTGCTGACATCGAGCGAAGAGCTACTCTTCCCACCTTCCTTACCACTGAAACCCAATGCTGCGGCGAGTTTGCCCTTCTTCGAGACGGCGTTGCCTGTCGAAGGTACAGTGGATGTGGCAGAAGCGATCGATTCAGCTCTATTTCTCGCCGAAGCTGTTGGAAGAGTGGTATTCGAAACACTGTTGACGCCGGCCAGAGTTTCGATCATTCGCTGCATTGCCTCGACCTTCTGGTTCAACTCTTCGATCCGTGCTGCCTCACCAGCAGCGATGCCTCCTTCCTCTCTGACTTCACTCAGCGTCTGACTGGTGGAAAGGCTCGGCGGCGTAGTAGAGGTCGACGAAACGGAGGTTTGCGATAGCTCGCTTTGTCGCCTCTCCAAGGTGCCCCTTGATCCTGCGCCTGCACACGACCTGCTGCTGTCGTGATAATGCGGTAACCTCGATGACTGATGGTGGTACTGTGGAAGCATCGCTGCGGCTGAAGAGTGGGCTGGATTGAGTACGCTACCCGCACGCAAGCTTGCCGGGTTGGGCGGAAGAGGGATGGTCGGCGGTGGCGAAGTTGGCGCACTCCATTCCTCTTCTGCCGAATAACGACTCATTCTGTTCGCATACACCTGCGACGGTCTCCTATGAATCACCTTCTCCCGGCCACCGACCTTCGTCGCGGCTGCAAGATGCATCTCCAATTCCCTCTGCTGGCTTTGCAGCTGCAATGCCATTTGAAGCTGCTCCACCTGCCTTCGAAGAGCGTCTACTTCAAAACGATCTTCTTTGTCCGTCATCGTCGATGAGAGCGAGAAGTCTATACCGCCAGATGGAGAGACAGGTCGCGAATCGGAGTCGATACAGCTGGCATCTTCCCACGCTGCTTCCATCTTGCTCTCGATATCAGCAGGTGGTGTCTCTAGAATTTCGTCGAACTCGAAGCCATCGTGATCTGGAATATTCAGATTGCGCATCATTCTCGTGCCTGAGCGGTTGTGTGGCATAGGAAAGAAGCGCAAGTTGTTGTCGATGATCGAGGTGTAGCTCTCCTGCTGCAGTGCGTTCCTTGACGACGAAGGTCGCAGTGCAGGCAGCGAGGGTAGAGGCTGGTGCGGAGTAGGAAGTCGACGCGAAAAGTTCTTTGACGGTGGTGAAGGTGCGTATTGCAAGCGATGCTGAGATGACTCCGGCCGAAGCTGGTCTTTGGTGAAGAAATGTTGGCGATCAGGTGAAGATACAGCTGTAGGAAGGGTGTCGTAGGTGAAGATCGACTCATTGTCGTCGTCCGTACGAATGCTTCGCCTGTCGATCCAAGAGTCCATCATGGTGAGTCCTTTTGGTGGGACTGACGTGCTTTACCGCTGCGAAAGAAAGCGCAATGAGGGGGTGTTGTCAAATGAAGAATGCGCCACGAGCGGGACAGTTGCAACGGGTCAGAAAGAGGAATCTTTTCTGGAGAAGCACCACTATATGAAGGAGCGCCCGTATCTATGGAGGGTGCCTTCAACAACGGCATTGACTGGGATCATGTAACGCCAGATCCCGCTTCCTTTAGGGTCCCCACAATGGCGGCACAACACTTTGACCTTTACCTTTGGCGTCAGATTGCGCGCGGAAGTGCAGTGCAGAGAATCCTCATCTTGTTTGCATCTCCATCTCCGAGTCAAAAGCGGATACAACGGACACAAAGTAAGGATGAAGATCCGAAGAGCTTTGTTTCATACAGCGATCGGTCTAAATTCAAGCGTGGAAGATCGAAGTCAGTGTAGCCGACCTTCTGGGAATCTTTGACCCAAGGTGAGACTTCTTCCTTGACGGAAGAATCATGAGTGGCCTTATGGTGGGGTCCAGACAAATCTCGCTACTGCAAGCCTCTGCTTGTTCCTGAAGATGGCCGGCAAAGACGGGGGACGGAACATAGTTTCATTTCGAACGAAGGGAGAGGCAAGAGAGTAAAGACTCCGGAACCTTTCCCACGATTGTCGAGTGCCCGAGGAAGGAACGGAAAGTGCACACGCCGGGCAGCCACGGTTCCTGCACGCTTGCGGGACCTTATCTATACCACATGTCACTACCTCCTACCATCCTCAAGACACCCATGACCATTTGAGATCGCTTAATCCTGTACGAACTTGTGATTACAAGACTGTGCAACGTCAGAGACCTCATGATCATGCTCTTGTAGTCAAGGGCGCAGGCATCTACAAGACAGAAGCTTGTTTTCGAAGGCTGAGCGGCGTCCGGTGCTCTAACAGGAAGGACGAAGCGGAGTTGCAAAGTCGGAGGTGTTCTTATCTCTGATGGCGCTGCTTGACATGTCCCCGAGAGCGCTTGCCAAGATAAGAACCCGTTCGCCAACTTTTCGAAACGCTTAACCATGTTACACCTACTTCAGTCACAGCTTTGTTTTTTACCGGCATCGAAGAAGCAAGATCTCACATGCTTTTAAAGAATCGAAATTCAAGCACGCCAACTCGCGACTCACTCACGCAATTTGGACAAACCAAGAAGACGACATGTTCAACCTCGACTTCGCCATCTTTCTCCGCTCGGATTTTGTATGCAACAACCTCGATAAGGACCCTTTGTATACCAAGCGAGGCGGATCATGTCAGGTTGCGCCATTTTTTGGCCGGTCACTGCCCATGGCGAGCTTAACGATACATCCACTCAGCACCTCTACAGCCCGCTAAGCCCACTCCGGCTATGCTTTTTGTTTCCTTTCTTCTCTTTGTCTCGCTGTCGTGCGCACGCACGCCTTGTCGTCCCGCCGAATGACGAGATCAACAGAGTGTGTGTAGCAAAGCATGTTCCCCGCAAATCGCTGGACCCCTTCGCTCACGCAATCCTGCACAGCATAGCTCCGACGCAGCTCCATTTCCAGCAGAAGAAGCAAACAATGGGGTCTACTAGTCCTTCCTCGGCACTGTACCTTTACCGGCACATTGCAGGATATTGCAGCTGATGCCGGCGATATCGAAAGCACGCCTCTCTCACAACACAATGCAGGCGTGCTTTGAGGTATATGGCTCGCGCTTGCAAGGCTGGAGCCCACTTGAATCGCTGGAGCCCAGTCTGGAGCCCAATGACGGCAGCCTTGGTCGGACAAGGTGTCACTTTACGCAGAAGTACATGTGCCCTTCTCGACTCAATTGTGAGGGCAGCTCTTGCCTCGGATTTACTCGCTCTCATTGTGTCAAGGTGAATGCAACGTGGTGCCGGTGGAATGTTGTGGATAGGTCGTCTGTACGCGCATGGAAGCAAGTTGCGTATGGCGTGTCCCCTCCTGGTCACGCAAGAGGATGCCTAGTCATGCTGTATTGCGAGCTTTCGATGGTGAGGACGTGGTTCCGGAAGCTTGGGCTCCGCTCCGCTCTGCTGCCCGTGCTCGGTGCACACGACAAGGAGATGATTCACGGATCCCTCGACAGCTACTATATAACAAGACACTAGTCTGTTTCCATTTAAGATCTCCTCATCCTCAAAGACAAAAGAGTTCTCTTACCATAATCTCGTCCTTGGCACTGGCCTCTTTCATTCACCAAAACACCGATCCATCTTCAAGCTCACCGCCCATACACTATAGATCAGAATGGCACCTGTCGCCGTTGACCAACGTCCCAGCTCCCCTCCTGCAGCCTCGGTGAACAAGGTCAAGTCCGTCCCCGTCAAGACGGCTTCTACCAACCGTGCGCACCAATACAACTCGGAGCACTACGATCTCGGCGCCATCTCATCCGAAGCCGATTACCCATACAACGAGTTCAAGCCTTCCTTCCCCAAGGTTCACTGGGATGCTTACACTCCTATCGAGCCTCCCACTGACCGCGGTCTTTTCGCTGACCCCGAGAAGAAGGCGCTTTTCTCGGCTGCCACTGCCGTCAAGGACTTGACACGTACCATTGGTACCGAGCTGGAGGGTATCAAGCTTGGCGAGTTGACTGATGCGCAGAAGGATGAGCTGGCTTTGCTCGTAGCTGAGCGAGGTGTTGTCTTCCTCAGGGGTCAGGATGATTGGACTATTGACCAACAGCTCGAGTTGGGTCGTTACTGGGGTCCTCTTCACAAGCACGCTACTACTGGTGTTCCCGCTCGTGGCGATTTGGACGAGGTCCACGTTGTCTACTCTCACCCGACATCGGATCCTAACGAGAAGGTCTACCGTGGTCCCGTCCAGCACTCTCGTTCGGACTTGTGGCATTCGGATGTAACCTACGAGATCAACCCTCCATCCTACACTTCATTCAAGCTCCTCGTCTCGCCCGAGGCAGGAGGTGATACTCTCTGGGCCTCCGGTTACGCCGCTTACGACCGTCTCTCTTACCCTCTCCGCACCTACCTCGAGTCGCTCACCGCTATCCACTCTGCCGTTGACCAGGCCGACGGAGCTCGTCGATACGGTAACACCGTTCGACGTGAGCCCGTCGAGACCGAACACCCCCTCGTCCGTGTTCACCCTGTCACCAAGCACAAGGCTCTCTTCTTCAACCCCGGCTTCGTCAAGTACATCCCCGGTGTGCCCAAAGCCGAATCTGACTACCTCGTCAACTTCCTCACCCAGCACGTTTCCACCGCTAGCGACTTCAGCGTCCGCTTCAAGTGGAACGCAGGTGACGTTGCCATCTGGGACAACAGGACCAACATCCACTCTGCCATCTACGAGGATGTCGGTGTCAGCAGGCGACACGCTATCCGCGTCGCGACACGGGGTGAGATTCCCAAGGACAGCGAGGATGGCACTAGCAGGGAGGAGGAGTACTACAAGGCGAGAGGCTTCAAGGTTGAAAAGTCGATTGCCAAGGGTCAGAGGCGCCAGGCTGGCTACAAGGACTAAAACGTTCGTAAAACAGCCAAACAAATACAAAGTGTCTCTCCTTCTCTCTCTGCTCTATTCCTGATTCTCGTATCGCATCTTCGCATTTGTTCTTGTTGTTTCGTATCTCTTTGCAATCATTTGAGCTTTGACTAACCAAAGTGCCTTTGACTGGTGTGACCATGTGTTGATACCGAAGCATCTTGAGTGAATGAATGATATTGGACAAAGACTGGCACAACAGGACACGAGGTTGTGAATTCCGACCAAATGTGTTACGCCGCGTGAGAAGCTGCAAGAACAAAGTTGTCAGCGCCAATCCTCCACAAGACGATAAGCTGCCGGCTGCTGCGGGTAAGATGCATCAAGCGGCAGGTCAGCAAATTCAACGACCGGGAAATTTCGTGCTTCCAGAAAGGCAGCTGCTTAGTTTCGTCATCGTAAAGAACAAAATGGCAAACCTTGACAGCCAGCTGACACTTGAGCTGTGCAACCTGGGAACTGAGATTTAGCCATGGTAGCGGAATGTATTTGCCGTTCCTGATCTGTGCGTCTTACTGATTGCGATTCTGACTGAACCCTGAGTGATACAACGAAGAATCTAACCAAGACCGAATACGGAACTTCGAGAATATATGTCAAGCCCTGGTGTAATCTTCTTCTCACCCTCCTTCATCTTTCTACCAACTCTTCCTTTATTTATCTTCGGAAAGCGTTGTCGACATGTCGAAGCAAAACGAAATCAAGATTGGCTCCTACCTCCTCGAGCGACTCGCCCAACTCGGCTCGCGTAGCGTCCAAGGCGTACCAGGAGACTTCAACATGGGATTCCTCGACCTCATCGAAGACCATCCCCAGCTCCAGTGGATTGGTAACGCGAACGAACTCAACGCTGCCTACGGTGCAGATGGCTACGCACGTATCAAGCGTACCATCGCTGCTGTCGTCACCACGTTTGGCGTCGGCGAGTTGAGCGCACTCAACGGTGTAGCTGGTAGCTTCTCTGAGAGGTTGCCCGTGATCCACATTGTCGGTGTTCCTTCAACGGCGGCACAGGGTAGCCACAGCTTGCTGCACCACACGTTGGGAGATGGAAGGTTCAGCGCTTTTGAGAATATGAGCAAGGAGATTTCGGTCGACAGTGCGATCTTGAAGCATAAGGAAGGTGCGGCAGAGGCGATCGATAGGATCTTGGTGACCGCAATGAAGAAGGCTAGACCTGTCTATCTCGCTCTCCCCACCGATTTGGTCCATGCTACAATCCCTGCCGATGCTCTCAGCAAGAAGCTCGAATGGGGTCCTGAAGCTAATGATGCCGATGCGGAGAAGTACGTTCTCAATGTGGCCAAGAAGCACATCTCGGAGGCCAAGTCGGCTGTCATCCTGGTGGACGCCTGCGCTGCGAGACACGGATGCATCGAAGAGACCCGAGAGCTCATCGCGAAATCTGGTCTCCCAGTCTTCGCCACGCCCATGGGTAAGGCGATCATCGATGAGGATCATCCGCAATACGGTGGTATCTACGTTGGAAACCTCACCCATGAACCTGTCAAGAAGGTCGTGGAATCCGCCGATGTCCTCATTCTCGTTGGCAGCTTGAAAAGCGACTTCAACTCTGGCAACTTCAGCTACCGCACCCCCAAGGAAAGCACCATTGAGCTGCACAGCGACTACACCACCATCGGATACTCGCACTACCCCGGCATCGGTATGAAGAACCTTCTTCCCAAACTCAGCGCCCTTTTGGCTGAGAACAAAGACGCTCGTCTTTCAGCCACCAAGAGCATCGTACCCAAATTCGAAAACGTCCTTCCGGAAGAAGCTGGAGATGACACCATCACTCAAGCCTGGCTCTGGCCTCGTATGGGACAATTCTTCAAAGAGTCCGATCAAGTCATTGTCGAGACCGGAACCTCTTCGTTCGGTATGCTCGAAGCCAAACTTCCGGCTAACACGCGATGGGTCTCGCAGGTGCTTTGGGGATCGATTGGCTGGTCGGTCGGTGCAACGCTCGGTGTAGCCCTGGCTGCGAGGGAAGACCAACTTGGCCGTACCCACTTGTTCGTCGGTGACGGCTCGTTGCAGCTTACAGTGCAAGAGATTGGGACTATGATTAAGCACGGTTTGACGCCGTATCTCTTCATCCTTAACAATGATGGGTATGAGATTGAGAGGCAGATCCACGGCCCGACGAGGAGCTACAACGATATTGCGCCTTACGACCACTCGTTGCTCCTCGACTTTTTCTCGGCGCCAAAGAAGGGACATGGAGAGAAGCTGGACCCGAACGCAGAGAGCCATAAGAGGGACGCAAAGGCAAGCGAGAAAGGTTACTACGCAGTGAGGGGCAAGAAGGAGTTCGATGAGCTCTTGAAGAACGAAGAGTTTAATAAGCCGGATAGGATCAGGTTGGTCGAAGTGTTCATGAGGAGGGGGGATGCCCCGGTGGCGTTGAAGAGGCAGGCGGAGGCTACGGGGAGTGCGAACAAGTATGAGTGAAAGAGGGAGGTGAAACCGTTGAGATATGGTGGTTGCTGTGAACGTTCTCTTCCTCAATTTCATGTCTGTTCTTCAACGAAAAAAGTGTGTGCGTGTCGATGTGCGTGCGTGTGGGCGTCACTGTATCAATGTGAACTTCATCTCACAATGATCGGCAAATGCAGTGGGTTCGGGCTTCACAAACGCATGGAGTGGGTTCGGGCTGGTGCATAAAAGTTCATTGCTTCGTATCTCCGTCAAAAGAGGCTCTTGCTGTTACAACTTTGAGCCAGATAGTCACTGGGTCCTGACCTGGAGTTCAGCGGCCTTCTCAGCGTCCTCTCCAAACACATTGACGTTCCATTTGGGCTCGTAAGTGTAAGGAATATTGAATCGAACCTTGCCCAACTCCTTGTACAAGCTGGTAACCTTTTCGTAATCCTCCTCGCTAAGCTCGAGCTGGTCGAAGTTGCTCTTGATCCTCGAGTCGGTAACACTCTTAGGAATGACAGAGTAACCCCTCTTGACGCCCCAAGCGATAA
Organism: Pseudozyma tsukubaensis; assembly: GCA_001736125.1. NCBI lineage: Eukaryota > Fungi > Basidiomycota > Ustilaginomycetes > Ustilaginales > Ustilaginaceae > Pseudozyma > Pseudozyma tsukubaensis. The sequence goes on along the minus strand of MAIP01000083.1, from coordinate 31,937 downwards.
GGACCTGAGCGGGGTCGGCCTTGTACTTGTCTGCGACCTCCTTGACCTGTGGGTAGTCGACGATCTTTGTCTTTCCGCTCAAGTTGTTACCGAGGGGCGAGTAGGCGGTGAGGTGGATGTTGTGCTTCTTGGCGTAAGCGACGAGGTCGTCTTGAGGCAAGAGGGGGTGTGCTTCGATCTGGTTGACGGCGGGAGTGACGCCGGTAGCGTTGATGATGGCGTCAAGGTGAGCGGTGGTGAAGTTGGAAACACCGATCGACTTGACCTTGCCGGCCTTTTGGAGTTCGATAAGAGCCTTCCAGGTGTCAACGATGGAGACCTGCTCGTCGATCTTGGCAAACTTGCCGTCCTCAGACTTAGGAACGAGACCCTCGCCGGGAGGGAAAGCAACGGGCCAGTGGATCAGGTACAAGTCGAGATAGTCAAGACCAAGCTCCTTGAGAGTCTCCTCGTAGGCAGCCTGAACATTCTCGGGGCGGTGAGCGTTGTTCCAAAGCTTGCTAGTAATGAAGAGCTCCTCGCGCTTGACGACCGAGGGGATGACTTTCTTGAGGGCCTCTCCGATTTCCTCTTGGTTCTGGTAGATTTTGGCAAGATCCAAGTGGCGGTAGCCATTCTTGACGGCGACCTCGACAGCGTTGGCGACCTCTCCAGGCTTGGAGAGCCAAGTACCAAGACCGATCTGGGGGATCTTGTTACCGTCGTTGAGGGTGACGGTCTTGTTAAGCGACATGATTGCGAAGTTTGCTCTACGTTGCGAGTGGGCTTGTGGGGCGTGGTGTTTGTTGGTGATGGTGATAGTCGTAAAAGACTGGATTTCCGACGAAGAAGAGCGACGGTTATATACTTGATGAACAGAATATGTGGAACGTGCGTTCTCGAAATGGCGTTTGTGACGCGGAAAAAGGTGGAAGCTTCCTGCGTCTGTGCGTGGCGTGACAGGCCAGAGAGAGGCAAATCCCACCGAGGATCCGCCTTTCCTCGGACCGATGGCACAAGATCACGCCCGCTGCTTTTGTCGCCACCACGCTACTCAGCTGTAGCACGGGCGTTTTGCAAATTCGTACAAATCTTCCATGATTTTCTCTTCGCGCAGAGTGCAACTGCAGCGGTACACACACGTCAAGTCGTACACTCACACCAAAAATACTGTTGAATGAGGTCATTTGCCGAGCAAACAACGAATTTCTAAGTACGGCAATTTTCTCGGAAGACGCAACTTGGGCTTGGTGAACAAGGCGAGCTCCCCTCCCTGCCCGCCAGCTGCCCGGCCGATATCACCGATTTCCTTAGTCCGTCAACCCCACGCCGAGATACGTAACACTTGTGCAGCATCACGATGGAGCCGCTGTTCAGGGTTACGACAAAAGCATAGCCGGTGTAGAGACGTGCATACATGACAACCCGCATACCCGCTGGCGATGCTTGCCCCGCTGATTGGGTGGCCATGTGTGACTCGCGCCCGTCTTCCGGTGCAAAGAGACGTAGCGATCCGTGGAGAAGGTGTGAGGCAGTCTTGGGAAGGGACACAACTCAGCACTCGGCATTCAAGACTCGCCGATGGGACAAGAAAGGGTCTGGTGCTCACACGTGGAAATGCCGCACTCTGCGCTAAAGGGATACCATGCTATCGAATAGCTCTGCTTGACGAGCCGACAAGTGCTGGGTGCTTGGTCTACCTCCTCCTCCCCTTACCCTTCCTCTCTGGCTTAGCACGCATCTCAACGTCCCCGCCCTGAGCCTCACCTCCCTCTTGGTCCAACTTGTCTCTTGCCTGCACGAAGAACATCAGATCACTCACTTGCTCCTGCAAATCTACGACCTGCGCCTTCAGCCCTTCTTCGCTCTCCTTGGTCTTCTCTAGTCTGTCCATCAATCCTTTACTGATCTCTCTTTCTGAGCGCAAGTCTTTCTCGAGCGTCCTTGCGAGCTCGACTGTCTTCTCTGCTTTCTTGTCGCTCTTGTCTTTTTCCCGCTTGAGCGTCTCATTGGTTCGTTCGAGCTCGGTCGTTCGCAGAGAAAGAGCATCGATCTGTTTGGACTTTGCAGAAAGGGAAGCGAGCTCGCCAGTGAGAGACGTGAGCTGCGACTGGAATTGGTCGAGCTTGTCTTCGTAGAAATGACGCTGCGATTCGAGTTGCGAGGTGAGCAGGTACGAGTACTCCATGCCGATAGCCTCCAGCTTCTCGTCGGCTGCTCGGCTCGAGCCTGCCCTTCTTTCTCCTCCGTCGTCGTGCTTATGATCATGCGATTCTTCGTGAGCTGGTCCACTTGCGTCTCTCGGAGGAGGACCAGAGTACTTTGTCCCACTGCTGGCCATAGCAGATGTATAACTGGCGGACGAAGGCAGCGTTCGAGACCTCTCCGGTGTAGCTGTGGCCGAAGACGCAGAGGGTAGCTCAACAAGCTTGCCATCAGCTTTGTTTTGAATGAGGCGGTGGACGTAGCCATCACCCGCATAGTCCCATACTCGCTGTGTCTCGAGCTCCAGACTGTACAGGTGACCTGTTTCGCTAAAGTGTCGATGAGCGTGGCCTTGCTTGTACCTTCCACAGCCTACTGAGGCGCAAACAAGACAGACCCATAAGTCCTGCTGCGTCTCGCAAACGGCACAACAGCTCGTTTCGTCGATGTCGCTTTCTTCGTCTGAATTGATATCGGCGGACCCGGCCTCATTTCCACCACGAGAGGGTGTCGAGGGGTCCATCGACGACCGTGGCGTCTTGCGCCTGTGATGTGAAGCTGGTTGACCCGTCTGCGAGTACCTGCATACTGGACATCGAGACTCGCCCCACTTCGACAGGCACGAGCAGTGGAAAGTATGCTGACATGAGATGGTCATCAGTCCTGTCACCGAGCTGTCCATCCTTTCCAAACACACAGGACATGTCGGTAGCTCGTACGCAATCTGATTGGCCGTGTTAGTTGGTGGACGCAGTGGCCATGGATCCGAATTCGTGAGCGTCGGGTAGCTGAAGGGTAGAGACGTATGCTTGGACACTGTGAGCGAAGTGATGTAGACCACCTGGCAGATCTCTTGTGGGTCCATGGCGTTGAACGGTTGGCTGTTGAACATCTTGTGAAAGTCCTCGGCGTCCTTTGCATCGCGGAAGCGGATCAGAACCATGCATCGATTTGGGTGCGAGTCGCGAACCATACGCAGGTGTGTGATGGCCTCTACTGCTGGTTCAATGTATGATAAGAAATGAGACGCTGTGAGGTGAGAAGGCACGGCGAGGACCGCGACTACAGCACCAATGTCTTCCTCGGGTATCTGGTTCTCAAGACTCGAATGTGAAGCGGATGCCGCCGCAATACCGGATAGTCCTTTGCGCTGGGCTGCCGATGTCGATGCGGCTTCCTGCTTGTCACGAAAGAGATGCACAATGCCGAATGCTACTTCCGTCGCACCGATGATCATGCCATCAAATCGCTCGGTACATGACGCAAGCCTCTTGTCCGCGTCTTTCGATCCTGAAGTATCACCTTCAAACGAGTCTGTCTTGTCAAATCTGGCCACGGGTAGGGACACCTGCGGCTGCTTTGCGTGAAACACATGCTTGCGTCTCTGCGGTTTGCCTTGCGAGCCACTGGCCGAAGCAGAGGGACCAGCACTCGAGCCTGATTCTTGACGCCGGTGCCCTTCGTCCTCCATACTCTCGGTTCCGCTTCTTTCAGCCCAGTCGATGCGAATGGGTCCAAAGCGAAGGTCAATTGGTGATCCGAACGACTTGGTCGACCTGTCTCGAGACAAAAAGCTGCGGTGGCTACGAGTGGCTTCACCGTGCTCACCTTGCCGAGCTGAGTCTGGCAGCGGGTCAAAGATACGATTGGGTACAGTCCTATTCTGACTCTGGAAAGGCGCTTGAGATGCAAGCGTAGGATCGGGCTGGAACAGCGAAAAGTGGATCGAGTAGGTCTCCTCTTGGTCGAGAAAGAAGGCAGGCTTCGATGCTGGGATGGCAGACTTTCGAGCCTTCGTTGGCATTATGCTGGCGGCTACAAGGACCGTCACGAAAAGTGTTGAGTCTTTCCGCCCTCTTCTCAGATGAGTGTGAGAAATAGACCGATGACGGAAAGGCTACATGCGAAAGATGCTTGGATGATGGTGTTGGCATGTCAAACTGCGCTTTCCTCCACCCTTGCCTGCATATGCGCTTCATTGGACCCTGAATTGCTCTCACGTGACGGCCTTAAGCAAGAACGCGTAGTTCGCGGTTACGAATGTCAGACCGGCGCTACAAACTTGATACGTGTTGACACGTTCAATTTCTTCCCACCTTCGTGTAACGTACACAAGCTCTGCTCATCGCCGTCATGGACGCCATGACAATCATGGTGCGGAGGGAACAGTATATATCACTGGGAGAGGAAGGCGACCGATCGATTGTGCGAAGCTGGCCGTCAATACCCGATCTAGCCGAAGAGAGAGGGGAGCAATCGAAAGATCATCATGGTACTTAATACTTCGTACGACAGCTCGGCGCTTGTAGACAAATGTTTGCATCGTAAGCGAGCTTGCCCTTTGAGCAGCCGGCTCAGCATCCGAATGCTTCTTCGCGATTGAGCTCATTGCATCGGTTCAAGCAAAGCGATCTGCTTCACCGAGACCTTGTCTCTCTGAGCCTTAATTTCCTTGAATCTGCAGTGACCCGCACCCTGTATCATTCAGTGTTGATCCTTCTCTCTAGGCGCAAGCCACCTGCACTGCTTTTTTCGGCCACTGCATACATGCAATGTAGATCCTCCGTCCAACGGTCTCACCTGCAGTACACCGTGTGCATCTCATCTCAACCTCGTCTCCCCTCTCATTCGTGCGCTTGTCTCTTCACCTTGACCCACCCGCTTTCGCACTCATGAATTCGAGCATCACTGTTGCCTCGAAGCGGTAAGGCAAAGCCGAGTCTTCATTCATGCTTAGCACGCAAAGACGGTCAACCATTTACCCGCCACAGCAGTCGCTTGTACCCTCCGAACAGGCAGGCTTCTGTATGCGGTCGCCCTTCCTCTTTCGACCCTGAAGTTTGACTTTGTCTCGGCGGCGAAATCCTGTGCCTCTCGCCTGCCGACGTGATCATCTTCATCGTCTGCTTCGTCTCCTCCTTCTTCCTCTTCTTCTTCTCCATCAAGATAGCGAGTGAGCGAGAGCCACCATGTCTCCTCCGACCATATCTCAGCCCTCGTTTTCGGCGAGCACTCCAACTCGGGCGTTCAGCACAGTAAAGGATCATTTCAGCCCAGGAATGTCGCGGCCCAACAACAACTCGCCGCGCGCTATCGACCTCGAGTCTACAATCGAAGGATGGCTTGATGGACTCAACTCGCCCTTGTCCACATCATCCGAGCGTATTTCGGTGCTGAATGAAGTCGAGAAGGTCTTGGTCCAGATCACAAGTAGTCAAAGGAGCTCAGGTCTGGTCGGCTTGGAACATGCGACAACGTTCTGGGCATTGCAAGCAACGGCAGGATTCAGCCTAGCAGAGGCTTTGCTTTCGCACGTCTACCGTCTTCACCTCGAACTCGAGCGAGAATGCGAACAGCACCAAGTGTCACAAACCACATCGCGTTTGGAGCAAGCTTCGGGCAGTTCGACCTCGAACGGCCTGTCTGACGCACAGCGACAACGCATCAATTCCACCGTCTCCGAGATTTGCATCGCCATCACCATCCTTCAAGGCCTTACACTTTGCAGTCGTCCATCGAAACGCATCACCCAACGCAAATCTTCCCTCGAGCTCCTCCTCCAAATCGTTCTCTCCGACTATTGCACGCAGCTCCTACCGCCCATTCTCGTCCCTGCAACGCTTACCCCCACAAGTCCGAACTTCCCGTCCTCTACGGCCACAGATGCGCCTCTCTCGCTACCCTCAGGCTTCGCCCTCGATCTGCTCATGTGCATCCTCGTCGACAGTCCTCTCGCGCAAGAACGCTTTTCGGACATGGGTGGCATTCACCAGATCGTTCAACTATCGCACAAGTGTGCGGACACAGTCACAACCCCCACCAGTACACCTGTCAGCGTGTCAGCGCCAAATGCAGCAGAGATGGCAGCGAGAAGCAGTCACATTGTAGCACTGAAGCAAACCGATTTGCTCTGTCTGGAATTCAGGTACTTTTGGTCACAGGTGCTCAAGTCCGAGACCGAAAGGAGTGTTATGCTGTCGGCTCCGACCTCGACTTTGGCGGGCACTGCGACAGTCTACGGTACGCCAGAGCAGGTGAAGGTGATTGGTGGAGGAGAAGAGCCGACTACGCCCAAGGCGAGTTTGAGGAAGAGGGCTTCGCGTGTTGATCTCGTAGGCACACGGAGGGAAGAGCAGCGGACTGAACAAGTAGTAGTGGGAGAGACACCAAAGGCGGTCAGGAGGCGAGTGACTGCTCCTACCTCAGTGAGAGCGACTAGCGAAGAAGCTCCTTCAAGACCAAGCAGTAGGAGAGAGGCGGAGACTATACCGTCTTCGTCTTCGGCTTCCTCTTCGCCGAGGAAATTGCGACACAGCAAGTCGGTCACAGAGCTTCGAAACAGGTCGAGCTTCTTGCAACATCAGCAACAGGGATCGATTCCGCCCGTGCCAGCGCTTCCAACAGCAGTCTCTTCACTTTCGAACAGTCATCGTCGACAGCAACGACCTTCCACCGCCACCAGCTCCACCACAGCGCGAAAGGAAGGCCTCGAGCACCGAGTTCGCCGATCGACCGTCTCTGAAGCAACGTCTTCCTCAAATTCTTCGTCCTCGAGCGTTCCTCCAACAGCGGCGGAAATTGGTGTTATGGCAGTGTCCAAGTTCGCCCCATCCCGTCCAGGCATGTCCTCTCGAGACCGACCACGTATTCCGTCTCCGCTCAAACCACGCTCGGCTGCACAGCACGCCGCTGACCTCCCAACACAACGACTTCAAGCGGAAGCTTCAGCCAATCAACAAGCCATTCAATACCGTCGATTGCGGTCCTCTACCACCGCTACGCCGTTCTCCCCGACTTTCGCCTCGAACGTACCCGCAGAGAGAGAGGGTCGAAGTAAAGACAATCGTTCGCTCACCCCACCTTTCGCTGTACGAGAAGACGAGGCTGCGGATGGGGAGAACAGGAACCCTTTCGCACTCTCCACTTTTGATTCGAAGATGAGCGCGAAGGAAACCGGGTCGACAGAATCACTCTCACTGTCAAAAGGTAACAGCATCGGTGTAGCAGCAGGAGTGAGGATCCCGCCGAGTCCAGCGGTCAGAAGAGCTCAAATGGCGAGAGCGAGAAGTCTTTCGCCTACAAAGTTGAGGTTGCCTGCCGTTGCGGATTGCTAGAAGAAGCCAAAACGCTCGTTTGTTCAGTGTCTCGATCGTCTCACAGTTCAGGTTTTGTTTGTCTCTCGTACCAAAGTTCATGCATCGCAATATCATATCAGCATCTCTCGTTCTCGTCCTGGCGACCTTCGTGCGAGCGTCTGAAGCAGCGAAAGCGAAATAACGTTGAGAAGGTCCAGATCGAGAGTCGTAGTTGACACACAGACACGTATCACACGACAAAGCTTGCTTTTGACTGCAACAGCTTTGTTTGATTGCTCCAGTACAGCTTGACATTACCGCCCCAGACGACGACAACCTTGATGATGATGCAACTATCAAAAACCTGAAAGCGAGAGAAAGAAAGACGTAAGGAAGTCAGTGTTCTTCGTCCCACAAAACTTCTGCTGTTCTCTCGATCCGTGGTGCCTCTTCGTGTCTCTTTTCCCTTGCCTCGTGGTCGTCGAAGCGCTCCAAGTCGAAAGAAGAGGAGGGAAAGGGCGATAGATCAGACAAGGCTGAAACTTGTAATGGTATTTGATTGTCTTCAAAATGAATTAAGACTAACGAGATTCCTGTAGTCAAATATTGTTGATCATCATTGTATCGCCTTTCCCCGCCCTATATATCCACCGAAGCGCGCGTACGATAGCGAGAGAAAGAGAAAGCAGACGGAGAGAAGAGACGAGCTTGTATTGAGACGCTGTTGGTTGTCGGTGGATATACTTACGTTTGCTGTGGTATGGTGGTGGAAGAGAGAAAAGAAAGGAAGTAATGAGCAGTTGAGGACGAGGTCAAACTTTCCTATCAAATCTGTAGAGCTGGATTGCTTGCGGCTATTTTTTTTCGCAGTCTTTTCGGTTGGCTCGATCACGCTGCCCAAGCAAGGAGAGAAAAAAACATATCTGATGTTACACCCCTTCTATTCTCACATACAACATAGTCGCGCAAAGCCAACAAGAACTTGCCTCACACACAAAGACCTTCAGCTTTGCACTGGCAGCTTCGGTTCACGGGAACTTCCATCGAAGCTTGGGACATTCAGCGCACACTCATCACGACAGTACTGTTGTCTGGAGATTGAATTGTATTCGATACAAGTACAGTTGTGTATGATTATGCTAGAGATATGTTCGATTTGGCAGTGGAAAAGGGAGAGGTCTAGTATGGCCATTGAGGCGGGGCATATGACGCATGCTGTGGTGGAGGAGGAGGCGGAGGGTAGGCGTAGCGTGAAATATGCTGTTGTTGTTGTTGCTGCTGCTGCTGCTCGATCGAGGTTAGGGGAGGAGGAGGAGTGGCGCGGCCGTACCGCCCGTCGAGCCCGGCCGGTGGTGGTGGAGGGTGCATGTCAATGTCGTTGCTTCCTCCGCCGTAGCCCATTGGCGGTGCTTGGCTATGGTAAGAAGGGTAGAGACCCTGCTGCTGCTGATGCGGGAGAGGTGCAGGAGGATAGCCTCGACCCTGGTACGAGTCGTACTCGTACTCGGTGCTGTAGCTCGGTCGCATACCGTATTCATAAGGCTGGGCTGAGGCAAAGGAACGGTACGAAGGCGGTTCTTGCTGGCTTGTTGGTGCGAAATAAGGATCGACTGGCATCGTTGACGTCGGCTTTGCGCTGTTCTGCCTCTGCTGCACGGCTTCTACTTCGGGTCGAAGGTGACTTTCCGCGCCGTTGCCATTGTAATAGCCGTCGGCCTGAACAGTTTGCGGGATCGCTTCCGGCTGCGCTTCAGTAGGCGGCTGTGTCTGTGATGGGGCCTCCTCGTCCTCCGCGCCATCTTTCTGAACGCGTCCCTTCTTCCAAAGGCGAGCGCCGGGAGGAGGAGGCTTCCTTCTCTTCCTCTTCTTGTCCGAGCTCTGTTGGTTGCGCCCCTTCCCTGTGGCTGAGGGCGCTGGACTCGCGACCCTGCTTATTATTGCTGAGGCAGGAGCAACACTGTCGATGCCATTTGCTGCGACGGGCTCAGCTGGCGCCTGTAAGTCTGATACGATGGTGCTGAGGGCCGGCTCAGTGGAAGCAGCAGCAGCTTGTTGGTTTGCAAGGCGGATCTGGCGAGCCCAAAGACTCTCTTCTGCTTCCACGTCCGAATCTCCATCAGCATCAGCGTCACGCAGCGATCCGACTTCCAAAGCATTGCCCTCAATGTCCGAGACAGCCATATCAGCGTCAACGATGATGCTTTGCACACGAGGAGAGCTGTAGGCGGAGCTGAAAGATGGCAACGACGAGATGCCGGACGATGCGTAAGAAGAGTCGGACTCGTACTCCTCTTCCGAGCTCGATTCGTACGAGGAGGCCTCGGAAGCCGCTCCGTCTCCGGCTTCAATATCTGCGACCGTGTCTCCCGCAATTCCGACAGCGCCCTCTGTGACCTCCTCCTGTACATCGACAGTGCTTTCGGGAGCGTTGTCCTTCTCGCTGTGCTTCTGCGAACGCAATGCCTTGCGTATCTTCCGCAAATCGGCGCGAACCAGAGGATCGTCGAGTCCACCGTACTTGGCGGCAGACAAAAACTTTCCATATCGTTTGTACAAGTCCGCGCTCTCTGCACCTTCGAGATCAGCCACAACTTCCGGAAGCCAGATGTCTTGAGTGAGCTTGGCCAGACCACGAGTCTTGCGACGATGCACAGCGAGCAGATCCAACTCCATTTCGGCTTGCCATTGCGTATGCCTCGCTTCCATCGCTGCTTTGCGGTACAGCTCGCCAGCTCGATCGTTGATGAAGTTCGACCAGGCCATCTTGCGATCGCATTCCCAGATGCGACCAACCTCGGCCTTGCGCATCTCGAGCTGCAATCGCAACCGCGAAAGCTCTCCAGCCCTCCAATCGTCAACCACCTCGTCAAAGCTGGAGAGGTATCGCACGCTCTCATAAAGCTCCTCGTTTGCTCGCATTTCCTCGAGGTAGTCTGCCTCCTCTCGAGCATACAGCTCCCGAGTGTCGAGTGTGTCGAGCGGATTGAGACGCTTTGGATCATATTTTTGCATTGCCTCACGTCGTTCTGTCTCTGATTGATCGAGTGGCGGTGTCGAGACTTCGGGCGAAGCTGGTGTCGAAGGCAGAGGCAGATCAAAAGCAGCAAGTTGAGCAATCTGGGTCAAGCGATCCAGCTCGGTTGTGTCGAGCTTGGGGATAGCAGCAGCGCAAGCCTGCAGGAACTGAGAGGCCATTTCATCGTCGTGTGTCCATTCTTGCATGAACGATGGGATCGGCGTTTCTGGCCTTGGTGGCGTACGGATAAGTTCCGGCGTCGGGGAACGAGCTTTGACAGGGCTAGGACCATCCATGAGAGCCGAAATGGACATGATGTTACCTCGAGCAGGTCGATACACAGGCGACATGGGCTCGTCTTCTGGCTCGTCCACTTTGACCGTCCAAGGATATGACGTTTCAGGCGACTGACGCCAGCCATCGTTCGGCTGTGCGTATGATGGGATGTGATAAGGTTGTTGATTGAAGGATGGCCGAACGGTTTGCATGAGCGCCACTTCGGGCGAGGACTCAGGTGAGTAAGGCTGTGTTGTCTTTTGCGCTTCAACGTGCGTCAGCTGTGGTGACTGGGGAGGCTCCGTCTTGACGATCGGTACGTGCTGATACGACGGATCGTTGCTTGCGAGCGCTGAAGTTTGATGCTGCTGTTGGTACTGCTGTTGCTGATTCTGATATTGCTGGTCTTGCTGTTGGAAGGTGGGCAAGGGTGGGAGGGGTGTTGTAGCGCGACTGGCGTTGAGTGAGTCTGGCTGAGGAAGCTTTTCGTCATGAGGTGGTGGTGTAGCGAATTGTGCACGAAGCTCCTCGAGTGACTTTGCTGGAACCATGTCGAGGTCGGCCTGCAGCTGGTAGGAGATGATGCACAATTGGCGGTATAGCTCTAGCTTGGCGTCGTCGTCTGGCCCATCAGGGTCGGCCTCTTTGTTGTTGCCCTTACTCTTGGCTGAAGCACGCTTAGCCCTTGTTGGTGCACGGTCGATCGGTGGTCGGATACCTCTGCCACCTGAGCGAGTTCGACGATCCGTCTCCTTTGCATTCATAACAAGATTCTCGAGGTAGGGCGAGAAGCCAAACAGCGCCAAATTGGGCATGTTGGGACTGTCAGATGCACTTGTTGTCACGGCCTTGGCCACCCTTGCGGATCTCCTACGATCATTGGACTCGATGCTTGGCAAAGCCGCCACGGTAGGCAAGGGTGTGGCAGCATTGCGCTCTCGCTTGCGACGCTTAGCACGCCCTGATGGCGTACGCGGCGTTGGTGTGGTTGCGCGTGAAGAATTAGCTGTGACGTCGAAGGAGTCATGCTGCTTCACACCAAGAAAGATGGAAGGCGGCACAGGAGTGGTAGCAGCGCTGCGAGAGCGAACGGAGCCGGGATGTGGGCTTCGAATGGCGGCTATCTTTTTGGTTTTCTGCTGAAAGGCGCTCAGCAGCTCAGCAGCTGCTGTGGAGTCATCATTGCGATCGTCTTGCGGAAGGGAGGAGAGCGCCTCGGATGCAAGCTGCAGGGTATTGACAGTTGAGGTAGGCTCGGGGGTCTGTGCAGTTGAAGTCTGTGCGCTTGGACTGGTGTGACCCGATGGAGCTGCAGTAGTATCTGGAAGTGACGTCAGACCCACGGCCAAGTGTGACGATGAAGATGGTCCCGACGATGATGAGGAGGACGGAGCGTCCGCGTTTTCTTGTTTGCTACCGGTGGCCAAAGGGGTAATATCTAATGAAACCTCAGCTGGTGTGGACTCGATATTTTTATTCGCCTCCGCACCTTGGTCGCGCTCTGGGGACGCCGCATCCGACATGCTCAACGGCTATGCTACTGCCCCTCCATTGGCAGGAAACAACGACAAGTTGTGCACCTCGAGGATCGCAAGTGATCCGCTTTCAGATGGTGTCAAGGGGTGTGTGTGTGTGTGTGTGTGTGTGTGTGACAGCTGCAATAATGGTTTGCAGTATCGGTGATCGGATCGGTGCAGTTGCGGGAAAGCGGATAGTTGCCGGCGTGACAGGTCGTGTCGAATGCGATGCACGACGTTTTTGGTGGATTATGCTGCTTGATCGGGTATATTTGACGCGCCAAATCGGGAAGGTCAATTTATGTAACAGTCGACCGCTGCACGAAGAAACCGTTGGCAGATGGTGGTTAGGCAGACGAGTGTCGAGAGGCAGGGTAATGAAACGGTGTCAAAGATGAAGAGAGCCGCGAAAGGAGGAAAGAAGAAGTAGGATAGGATGACCGAAGCAAAGCAAAGGATGCAGGAGAGAAAGGTGGGTAAGGAAAGAAGGATGGAAAGATGGAGAGAGGAGGGTTGAAGGAAAGGGAGATGAGATGTCAGTGAATGTGAGCGTGACGATGAGACACCAGAAATCAGGTCAAATTTAAAATTAAAATAAACATGAAGAGGGGAGGAGGCCATGCGACCTGAGGCAGCTGAAGGGCAGGAACAGCGTAGCGAGGCATAATTGAGACGGTATTGCAGAAGCAGCAAATGGCCTGCCACAGAGGGTCAGGAAGAATAAGCGGCGGTCAGGGTGCAGCGCGTCCATGCGGTGTATGGGATGCTCGAACAGAACGAGTCAAAGTCGCTACATAATGTGTAACTTAGCAGAAGCAGCCAGATGATGCAGGCTGGCTGGCTTCAAAGCGAATTGAGACGGAAAATACTCCGCCGTGATTGTCGCCGCCGCCGCGTGAATCTGTTCCTCTTCTCTCTGCGTTTGCTTTGTGCATCTGTGTGCCTCTCCGCTTCCGTTTCTGCCTTCTTTCTGTGTACTGCCTGGCTTGCAATTGCAGCGGTCGCGAGCCCGACGTTCGGGTTGCCGATTCTACGCTACATAGCATCGCATCATACAGGCTAGTCGCCGCATTGTGATCTCTCCACTATAGCAGCATCATCAATGCAGCTACGCGATCGTATTGAAAGCTCGCTCGTAGCTCTGCAACAGGCGATGCTTGTCACAAAGAGAAGCTAACGAACCTTCCACAGCAGAACACGACAGAAGCAATCATAAACTCACGGTATGAAACGCAGTGCTGCACTACGTTTGTAATAGGGTGCTGGTGTCGGATGAGAAGCAAGATGGGCAGGTTATGTCAAGGTTCTGGTGAATGAAAGGAGTATGGAGGGCGTGATGATGTGGTTAAGATGATGGTGACGAATCAAAGAATGAACGCATCCGAGATTTGGTTGGTTGGTCGGCGGCTGTGACACGCTCCTCTCTGCTGCCCTTGGGTCTAAGATCGGTCGGAGCCACAAGATTGTCTCTGTCTTGACTTGGTCGCTGTCATGCAGAATTTGGCTCTTCCCGTGCTGTGTGCAATCGGTTCTGTGGTAGAGCGTGCAGTGGCTCCCCTTTGCTGTGTTTCTGTGTGCCTAACTCAGCTGTAATGAAAGCGATTTTTCTGGAATCTGTGGCGATCAAGGTTCGAATAGGGTGCGGCCCGCGAAGTGTATGACTGCAGACTCAGGCGAAGAGCAGATCTCAGCTTGGCAATAAATGAGAGTCGGGATGTGCTCGGCTGCATTGCGACTGCGAGGCAGAATAGAAAGAGTCGAGCTTGGAGCTGCAACAGCCTAAAATTATGCAACCAGGCCAGCCAAGGCGTGGCTCCGCGTTTGATCTGCTTTTCTTCGGCAAAGCTTAGAGATGAGGCCCCGCGGCCAGCGTACTTGTGTGTGTGTGTGTGTGGGTGGGTTGATGAAATTGCAAATATATCGGATTCCGTCTCTTCTCCGCAGCCACCTCAAACATCTTCATAGCAGAAACGATTTACAGAGATCTGCTGCTTTGCTTGTCTTGTAGACGATGTCACAGACGGTACAGCACTGGTCTTAGCTGCTAGAATAACGGCCTACTCAGTCACAGATCTATGCGGCATCTGGTCTCGATACCACTGCTCCGTATTCTTGTCGTACCATGGATTGTCATCGCGGGCCGAGATTGCGCTTTGGTTCAGACGTGCAGACGAGGCGACTTGTAATCGGTGGCATCGGCAGAGTAGCGATCAGGTGAAGGGTTTTTGTGATGCAATATCAAGATCGCGTCTTTGTTGCATTAGATGTTATCGGCGATGCGAACCTGGAGGAGCTTCGTTGTGTCGGTGACTTTGAGCACCGAGCAGGCTGGCGGCAATGCGCGTAATTAAACGACGCACCCTTCGTTCGGCTAAAACGCCGGGCCCTTCTGAGGATCGCAACGCTCATGCTCGTATTGCAAGCTTTGCCGTGGCAATACTGTGTTGCCTGCTTATTCTCAGTGCGCTGCCTCGGCACGTTGCAGGACTTCTTACGGGCGCTGATGCCGAAGGAAGAATGGCACCTGAAGGAAAAGCAAGGGGTGAAGCTTCTTCTGCAACAATTGCGGTTAAATTGTTCTTCTATTTTCCCCACGGTGTTTTACCCCGCGTCGAGGCTTGAACTTCCCTGTACTTCTGTGTAGGCTTGAACTTCCCTGTACTTCTGTGTATGAGTGATACGAGAAAGAACGGCCAACTTTCCGATGTCGCACTCTTGGCGTGTCTCTCTCTCTCTCGCATCACTTGAGTCAGCCTTCGGCCACGCCGACGAAAAGAACCTCTAGATCTCTTGAATACTCGTCTAGAGCGGACGAGCTTAGCTGTGTTCTCTACCACCACCATCCTTTTCCTTTCAAAGCGCCATGTCTTTCGCAAAGTTCGCCAAATCGCTCCCTCCTTCGCTGAGCCTGGCTGGCCGAACAGCTCTCATCACCGGCTCCTCTTCCGGTATCGGAAGACAGGTCGCTCTTCACCTGGCTCGTGCCGGTGCCAAAGTGCTCTGCACAGATCTGGTGAGCACCGTAACAACTACGCTGCTATGCTACCACATCGTGGCAATAACTGACAACCTTCCTTGTTCTGGTTGCAACAGCGCCCCGAGCCACTCGGTGCAGCCAAGGTGGCTTCTGAAGGCTCGCGTCATGTGCCAACTCACGAGCGTAAGTGCCTCACCATTGCCAAGAGCTACCGATGTTTCCGGACCACTCACACACCCTTTGCCACTCTTCCTTTGGTGTGCTACGCAGTGATCACTAAGCTCGGTGGTCAAGCTGACTTCCAGCAGCTCAACGTGACCTCCGAATCCGAGTTCCAGGCTGCCATCGATAAGAGCGTCAAGTACGGTGACGGACGTCTTGACATGTGAGTCCGTTCCAGATTCTGGCACTTTTACATCCTGCGACTGTCCTGCTGACCGTTTCTCGCTGACTCTGCTTGTTGTGTCCTGTCCACTTGAACCTACTTCAGCCTCGTCAACAATGCAGGGTAAGCTTTTGAGCCCAACAGCGTCGCGTATCGGACCATTGACTAAGTCGCTACCTTTCCGTCCCTCTGATCTGCCGAACGCGACCTCGAACATACAGCATCACACACTTCTCGTAAGTTCGGCTTCTATTGACTTTACACTATCTCGAACACCGATGAGGTTTACAAACTCTGAACATGTCCTCTCCCCTTTCCCTCGTACAGCGGCGGAATCGAACATGAATCACTCGACGTACTCGAGAAGATGATGCAGATCAACATCAAGGGTGTTTGGCTAGGCACCAAGCTTGCTGTACGTGATCCGTGCCCCGGTCGGTCGCACTTCTTTGCACCATTTCTGATTAACACCTTCTACTTCTCACGCCTGACAGGTCCAGCAAATGCTCAAGCAAGAACCAGTCACACTCCCCGCCGACATTGAGGAAGACCTCGACAGCTTCAACGACGTCCCCACCTCTGTCCCCCTTCGTGCCGCTTACCCCGCTCAACCCGGGTCCCCCGTCCCCACCTTTGGCCGTCGTGAAGGCGACAAAGGAGCTCGTGGCTCGCGCGGGTCCATCATTCAAATCGCCTCCATTCACGGCCTCATCGGTGGCCCTTCCGAACCTGCTTACTGCGCTTCCAAGGGTGCAGTCATCAACTTGACCCGTCAAGTGGCATGCGATTACGCACCGCACAGGATCAACGTCAATGCCATCTGCCCTGGATACTTGGCCGGAACGGCCATGGTAGCTGACATCGCACCGGAAATTGCAGCTCAGAGACAGACGTATTGGCCTCATCAGGGTAGCGCGAGGGATGTCGCGAATGGTGTGCTGTAAGTAAAGGCTGGGTTTGACTCTCCCAAACGGTGCAGCTCATTGGCATGTCCGCTGACCTTTCTTTTGCTCTTGCTTTTGACTTGTGCAACGAAGCTTCTTCGCTAGGGACGCTCCATGGTGCACCGGCAGCATCCTGCCTATTGACGGCGGCACAACTGCGCGCTAAGCTCTTCTCCCTCTTTCCTCTTGTCCATCGCACACGCGTCTCACGCACTCACACATCAATCTCACAAAGGCGTACAATTACATTTGCTGATAATGCTCCAACGATACAATTTCCACTGCAGTCTATCGTACCCTCGCTTCCCTTCTTCACTTGCCCTGACCCCAATTCGCCAAGCCAGCCAACCCAACACCAACCGGCATATCACCCGTTCCACCCTGCTGTTGTCCACCTTGCTGTCCCTGCTGACCCTGCTGCCCCTGTTGTTGGACTGGGAATCCTTGCATGCCACCAAACCCTCCTTGCTGCTGTTGCATCATCCCCATCATCTGCTGCATCTGTCCCAGATTTGCCAGGTTCAACCCGCCGCCCATTTGACCTGCTCCGCCGAAGCCTCCCATACTTTGCATTGCCGCCAACGCCGCCGCTGTAGCCTGCGGATTGGAAGTAGGTGGGAAACCAGCGTTCATCATGGGCAAACCAAAGCCTCCCGCCATACCGTTGGATCCGAACGGAAGTTGGGCTTGTCCTTGTTGCTGTTGGAACATTCCTGCGAGCGCAGCTTGTTGCAACTGTTGTTGTGTGAGCTGAGGTAGTTGCTGTGCCATCTGCTGCTGCGCTTGCTGATGGGCTTGTTGCTGTGGTTGAGACGGGATAGATCGATGTGCGGGTGTAGGCGTGGACTGGACGGAAGGCGTAGCACTACCCAAAATCGGTGTGCCTTGAATGGCCGCTGCAGCTGCAGCGTCTGTGGCACCGTTAGCACCTGCGCCTGCTGCCGTAGGAGTCGCCGTGGTAACATTCTTCTTGTCCGCTTTGGCAGGTGTCTTCTTCTTGGCCGCACTCGTCGGCGCTGCCGGTGTCGCCGCAGCCGTTGCAGCTGCCCCAGCCGGCTTCTTGGCGGCGGTCTTCTTTGGCGATGCTTTCTTTTCCTTATCTGGACTACCTGGTGCAGTTGCAGTCTTCGCTGGACTCTTGCCCGCCGTTGTAGCCGCGCCCGCTTCTGCTGCCGCCGCTGCTGCAGCAGCAGCAGCTTCCTCTTTTTGCTTCTTCTTACTCTTACCCTTGGACCCCTTGGCAGCAGCAGCCTCCTTCTCCTTACGTTCCTTCTCCTCCTTCTCCGCTTTCTCCTTCTCTTCTTTCTCCTTCTTCTCCTTCTCTTCTCGCTCTTTCTTCGTCATCTTCTTCTTAGGCTTCTTGGCCGCGGCGGCAGCAGCAGCAGCAGCATCTTCTTCGGCTTTCTTCTTGGCAGCTTCGGCAGCAGCAGCGGCGGCCGCTGCCTCGGCTTCTTCCTTCTCGCGTTGCGCTTTCTTCTTCTTCTTGGAAGGTGGCTTCTTTGTAGTCGAGGTGTTGGCAGCATCAGCAGCAGCAGATGCCACGTCGTCTTTGTCGCTCGCCTTGGCGTCTTTGCTTGCTTTCGCAGGCGTCGCTGCAGCTCCGTTGGCAGCAGGTGCACCGGCACCGGCAGCGGGAGGAGCGCCAGGAAGGCCTCCATTAAGTGCAGCATTGCGACCCATTCTCCATCTTTCAATGAAACCCATCCTGCCAAATGTTGGCACAAACGCTGTTGCTGCTGCGGCAGAAGCACTCGTACCCTGCGTTGGATCCGGCATGCCATTCGCCCCTGGATGACCTGCTGTAGCTGATGGAATGGCACTCTTGTGTCCGTGCTGCATGAGACGCATGATCTTTTCGCGTCGTTGACGATTCATCTCTTCTCTTTCCATCTCGATGGAGTTGGCAGCTCGTTTCTTTGCGCTCCTGTACGGCGAGTCTGATGACGGCTTGTAAGCCGAAGGCAGGGCGGTGGAAGAGAGCATGAGGTTGGCGATGCGAGTGGCCTGCGGATCAGGTGTGAGGCAGAGAGGCGGTGCCGTGAGGGCAAGGATCTTGGCCTCCACTTCAAGCGCTTCCTGATCACTCCAGGTGCCTCCTGTCATATCGTCAAGCATCTTGATGTCCGCCCATAGAGTCTCGGAGGATGGATGAAGTACGATACGATAGATCTCGACACCACCTAACCCGCTCGTACGTGGATCAGACCCGCTTGTGCCTCCTCCACCACCCAACAGCTTCCTCGCGCCATACCTGCCACCTTCCTGCAAGTAGAACAGACTTGATGCCAAACCACCTTCTTCGTCTCCTACCCCTATCGCTCCACTTGCATCTCTGCCTCTCGCAGCACCCGTCGCGCTCAATCCCATCAACTCCCTCGGCCCCAACGCGGAGGCCGTCGCAGCAGCATGACTCCTATGGTCATGAACATCGACCAACAGACATCCTTCGAAGAACTGCACCCCACTATCTGTCAAGACATCTATCAAGTCCGCTGGCACCTTCTGATCCCTAATATATCCGAGGAAGGCTTTGACAGGTGAGTCGAAGAGGAACATTCCATTTTGACGTTCGAATCTAAAATGGTTGTTATGCAGATGCAAGATGAGTGAAGGCTTGTCTTTTCGATGCCGACGTAGGATCTGACGCGTTGTCCGTGAGGTGTTGTACACCGATGCCGTAGTCGCCATCTTTTCTGACTCGTTCCTTCGCGGTGATAAGAGAATGAGGACGATTCGGAAGTTGTTTAAGCGGATGCCGTGAAGTGGTGTGGTGCAAGGCTGTACTGCATATACGGATTTGGATGCTGGTGAGTGCGTCGGGATGGAGCGCGGATCAAGTTCTGAGCAGCTCCCAGCGTACACAAGAGTATAGCGAGGTTGATGTGAGGCCGATATGAGCAAGCGCAGCGCCGGAGGATCAATAGAGTGAGGAATGGTGGTTCAAATATATAGGATCGACATCGACCTGCAGGAACGGCTAACCGTGGGCGAGCGAGCTCTTCGAACGCGTTTCCGACTGCCGAGCTTTTCTTTCATACGTTGATTATGTAAGCTCGTACCCTTCTGCCTCCACCTTCACACTTGGCACCCCGTATTCTATACACCTTTTGTGGCTCTACAACGTCGAAGCTTCCCCTAATACGTAAACCCAATCCATACAGTGCAAGAGGAACCATGTCGAAAGTCGCAGCCTCGATACTGCGACCAGGCAGGGCCAACGGCCAGAGACTTGCCCTGCCTGACAATGTTGCCTCCGGGTCAACATCGAGACTAGCAGCTCCCGGTTTGACCGCAGTCAATACTGCATCGTCCAGTCGTACAATGTTTAGCAGGTCAGCAACATCCAATAAGGCGCCACAGCAGGAGCTACAGCTCACGCTAGCACTACTCAAGCCGTCGGTCTGCGCATACCAGCCAGACGTGTCGGCCATACTCAAGGAGATCAAGCAGTCTGGTCTGAATGTAGGTCTTAGTCCTCGTATGTCAACATGCTTGTTTCCTCGGTGAAGACTTACTCCCTAATCCTACTCCTCCTTCTGCGCGTACGAACTCGCTTGCTCTACAGGTCGCACGCTCCCGCCGCCTCTTCTGGACATCTTCCGACGCGCACGCCTTCTACGCCGAACACGCCGGCCGATTCTACTACGACCGCCTCATCCTCGGTATGATCTCCGGACCCTCCCTCGCTCTCGCCCTCTACGGACCCAACGCCATCACACGTTGGCGCACCATGCTTGGTCCCACCAAAGCGTACAAGGGCAAATACGATGATCCTTCCTGCCTACGAGCTAGGTACGGCCTGGGCGACACGAGGAACGGCTTTCACGGCTCAGATTCAATAACCTCTGCACAAAGAGAATTAGGATTGGTATTCGATGGTTGGGACACAACGTGGTGGTTGGAGAGAGAACAGGGAAAGTTACCCGTAGATGGTGGGGGGAAGATCAACCCCCTCGGCTTCTGAAGCGGAAACCACACAGACAAAGTTCTCGGCTGAAGAAAGGTGTACACTTAGCACCTGATCACAAATCGATACCACAAAGCGGCAAACCAACGCTCGTTGTCAGAAGTCCATATTAAAGATTACACGCCCAGATTTGAAAGTGAAAAGAGTACAACAACACCTGGCAAACCCAAAAGCAGCTTAGATCTTATCGTAAGGCACAAAGTCCCCTCCCGCTCTCACGCAGAACGATACGCCTTAGGATCCTTCATAATCCTCAAACTCGTCAACCTACCCACTCTCAACTCATCCTCCTCATACCCCTCCTCACCCTCCCCATCCTCTTCTCCACCAAGTTCATCATCCTCGCTAGAAGTACGCATCACTCTACCCGCCGCCATTTTCCCAAACAACCCTGCACCGCCTCCCCCATCCTTCGTCGGCGTAGTACTGTTTCGGCCTCCACTACGCTTTGCACGTATCGCCTCGATCTTGTCCTCTGCACCAGTGCTAATGGCCAATCCTTCTTCGTTGGCGAGATGCAAAAGACAGATGAAGCAGAACGAAGTGGAGAGCTCTTCCATCTTTTCTTGCGTATATGCCTTTTGCAAACCTGACAGGACAGTGTCAAAGGTCTTGACGCTCCCGTCCGCAGTTGCTGTGGAGGAAGAGGCCATCGAGATGTCCGCTTCGTTGTCTCCGTCCTCGGCGCTCGCGTCGGCGGAGGAAGCGGGTGTGTTGGTGTTGGGGAGGATACCGAGTTCTTTCCAGATGTTTTCTTTGAGTTTCTTGACATCGACTCGTTTGGCTTTCTTGGCATAGTTGACGTATTCGGGCTTGACGCGGTTGAGGGCTTGGAGGGTCTGGGTGAGCTCTTCGTCCTCAACATCGCCACCGACGGTAGCGTTGGCGGGAGAGTCGTCGAGACCTCCAAGATCGCCTCCATTGGCATCGTAGCCATCGTCAGCGTCGTGGAAGAACTGCGTGTCGAAGGGCATGCCTCCATCACCACCACCCATGTCGTTACCTCCTTCGCCAGCAGCGTCTGCCCACACCTGAGCATCGCCACCGAAGCCGCTACCTGCTGCGCCCTTACGTCGCATGTTGATGGCAACACGCGGTTTAAGGAAGAGGCGTAGCAATTGCTTCGAGTTGAAATGACGATCTTCCGGCAACAAGTAGGCGTCAGAGGAAGAGGCGGCGAGACTCGCCATCTTCTTACTTGCGTTGAGCGGCAAGGTGATGGTTGCGGCTTGCTTAGCAGGTTCGAAGATCTCTTTGACGTTGACGGCGCCTTCTTCCGACAAGAAGTCGATGACGAAGGGTTCTTTGCTCTTCTTGCTCTCTTTGCGAGTGGCGGTGGCTGCAGCGAGATTGCCTGCAGCACCAGTGGCCGATCCGAGGCCGAGAGGACCAGTGACACGCGATAGCTTCCAATGTTCAGGACCGGCCCAGTTGCGCATGAGTCGACGGTCAAAGTAGTCGAAGAGATCGCTGCCATTCTCACCATCGGCACCATCTAGAGGTCGGCCTGTGTCAGGGTTGAAAGCCATCGCCATGACGAGCTCGGAAGATGGACCAGCGGAGGGATCGAATGGCCCGTAGCCTTGAACATCACCTGTAGTGCCATCGAGGACGACGGGTCCGCCGTGGTGGAAAGCAGGTGCCGAATCAAGAGCGTCAAAGAAGTCGTTGCCGTCATCTTCATTGTCGTCCATCGCACCACCCATATCAGCACCGAAGAAGTCGACATCGGCACCAGCACCATCCATGAGTGGGTTGACGTCATCGGAGAAGCCGCCCATAAAGTCTTCCGATCGAGCTCGCATATCATTGTGAGCAGGAGTGTCGAGGTATACTTGATCGGTTTGAGTGGCACTGTGGAAGGTCTGCTGGTTAAACTCGTCCAGACCAACACCGAAGGGCGTGTCGTCGTCCTTGGAGAAGCGGAAGTTGCAAAGTGTCGGGCAGAGAACGCGGCGCGAGAGCATCGAGTTGACGTCCTCTCCATCGGTGTTGCTGAACTCATCCGAGCCAAGCCATTTAGTGGCGAGTTTCGACAGGTCAATCAGCTCGTCCTCGTCTTCGTCGGCAGCAGCAGGAGCGGGACTGCTTGCGTGTTGGCTGTCATCGCCGTCTTCGCCATCAGCAAGCATCTTGGTCATGTCCTCATCGCTGCCAACACCGGCAACGTCACTGGCGTCAAAGATGACGGCCATGGAGGAGTCAACGCCGAGATGGTTCATCAACAAACCACTGGCACCGCCTTCGTCAAAGTCGGCAGACGTCTTCTTGAAGAGCGGATCGACTGTGAACTCGAGGTCGAACTTCTTGATCTGGATGTGACCGAATGTCTTGGCGAGGGTAGCCTCCTTGTTTCTTTTGCGCTTTCTTGTTGAAGTGCCGGTACCGTCGTCATCTCCATCATCGTCGTCAGCATCGTCATCGCCGTCTTCGTCACCTTTGCCACGCCTATCCTTGCGTGTAGCTTGGTCAATATCATCCTGCAAACCAGAGAGGAGCTTTCCAGTTTCGACCACGACCGAGTCAACACGAGAGGTCCAGACCTTGACACATCCATCGAGCGTGCATGACGCCTTTTGGAAGTTGATGCTTCCATCGCCGCTGTCGTTACGGAGGAGCGACATGTCATGGAAATAGTCAATGAGCGCAAAGGACCACGTGTTGGTAGAGTTGATCTTGTTGTCCGTGGCCATCTTCATCCATTCTTCGAAACTGGACGTGTCGACACGAAGCGAAGCGGCTGCAGATGTGGCGCCGTTCGCATCACCAGCTGATGCAGCGCTAGCCGGAGGACCAGACTGAGCATTCTGGCCACGAGGACGCATGATTGATGAAGCGTCTACAACGGCATGCGACCTTGCCAATGCCGCGACGCGCGAGTTCTGGAAAGCAACGGATGTGTTGCCTGCTGCTGCCATCATGACGGAAGCGTTGGGGTTGGATCGCGCCAAGATAGATTTGTTTGCATTGCTGGATGCAGAAGGTTGGCGGCTGGGAGGAGCTTGCGAGACGGCCCTAGAGGAAGACGACTTGGAATGTGCGCCGGATGCTTTACGAGAAGTGCTTTGATGGTGGTTGTTCTCTTCTTCCTCGTCATAGTCGTCGCTACCGTCATCCTCATCTTCCTCCTCTTCGGCGATGTCATCGTCATCGTCGAAACGTCCGCGATGCTTGCCAGATGCTGAGCGCTGTTTAGAGGAAGACAAGCTAAAGGATGAGCTCTTCTTCGAAGAGCTCGATTTGCTCGAAAGGGATGCCTTGGTGCCCGAGAAGGAAGCTGAGATGGAACGATTGGCAACACGCGATTCCTCGAGCGGTGCTCGCGACGAAGACGCAGAAGAGTGACGTGATGGCATCTTGGTACTGTATGTTGCTAGACAACGTCACTGATGGAGAAGTCGGTTTCGTTGGTGGGTGATCTGTTGCCTCTTTGATAGCCGCGATGGCGGCAGGCTCAACGCCGATGTGTAAGGTCGCCGCACAAGGACGACTTAGTGCTGGTTTCGAAGTCGGGATCAAGTTTGAGGGAGGATGGCGCTGCGGATGGTATCAGAAAGTCAAGATGATCAGCTTGATGACGATCAAGCTCCATTGAAAGCGCGTGCAGCTTCTGCAAAGCCCAGACCAAATTTGAGGTGTTGGGCTGAGTTAGAGTCTGTGAGAGTGCATCCAACAGTCACAGTGGAGTTGACGCGTGTTTAGTGTGCTGCTTGAGCTGAGCTTTTTGCGCCAAGCAGTTGAGTGTTGGACTTTTTCCCCTCCTTCTGCTGCTGAGTACAGTATTTTCCGAGGTGAGTGTTTGTTTCGCGTCGAGGGCCATCACGTGATGCTCAAGTCTTGCAAAGTCTAACATTGTTGTGTGAATTTTCCAGCCGCATAGTGGATAACCATCTTCGACCCGGTGTAGCTTTCAAGCGACAGTGGCGGTCCAGAGCTGAACAGCTGACATTGGCACCACGCCATGGCAGAAGCGAGTTCGTACGAGTGGTAGCTGCATATGAGGCATGTGTAGTTGAGAGAAGATGCTAAAAGTACAAGGGACAGAATGCTGTGTATGATCGTGATAAAGGTATGTTTGAGGCTCGTGAGGCAAAGCTTTGGCTTGATCCAAACGTGACTGCATTGCACTGCATTTGCGATGAAGAACTGTTGAAAGATCGAGAGTCTGAGTTCCACATGCCGCTCCCTGTGGTCTCCGTATGTTGCCATGCTCCTATCAGGCAGTGGATTTGAGACCATCGAAACGGGCGTTGTGAGAGGATCGGGATCGTTCATAGATTAAAGGCTCGCACGAAATGCGCAGCTCTACTTCTTGTTCTGGTTCTTCTTCTTGTCATCCGCATCTCCGTCTGCGGCCTTCTTCATGATGGTCAAAGGTCCACCCTTGGATGCTCTGCTGACCATCTCCTGCTCGATCCTGGCTGTAATCGAGGCGGTCTGCTTTTGCTTGGTCTTTGCGAGCTTGACAGCGGCCGTCTTCTTTGGTGCGATGACTCGAGCTGTTTGTGAGACACAATCATCCAGAAGAGAACAAGACTGTCAGCTTCACCTCTAGACAGTGGGGCGGAAAGAGGGAAAGAGGACTACTTACGACCACGCTTGGGACCGACTTTAGCCTTTGATCCAGACTTTGGCGATGCGGCAGCCTTCTTCGGCTTGGCTGGTTTGAATCCTTGAGCCATCTTTGCTGTGCCTTCGATGGGAATATGGAGAGACAAGGGCTGGTGATGGTGGCGAGGAAGGCAAAGTGTCGAAAAAGTTTCACGAGGTGTTGCAGGCCAATGAAAGGTGAAATTTAAGCTGAAATCGAGGCTGCAAAATTGGAGAACCCTGCATCTCCACATCTTCGGAACTCGGTAAACGCTAACAGTCATGACGCCTTGCTGTGAAGCATGGCTTGTGTGGCTCGTTCAAACGCTTTCGTTGAAAGAGACAAGCATCCGACTGTGCTCGTTGCTCTTTTCGAGCATCCCTGCGCAGGCCAACAATCACTCAAGATAGCCCTGGCACGATGGGCAAGGACAAGAACAAAGACAAAGGCGGCGGAGCGACAGCAGAAGAAGAGCCGCCCAACTTTTACTGTCGTCGCAATCCAACCATTCCTCGTCAGGGTCAAGCTCGGCCTTACGCTTTCCTGCAACGCATTCTCAATGATCACAACATTCGGACCCATGAAGACGAGGAGATCTACTCTGGTAGTCATGTGGCTAGCACATCGCTGAACGGCGGCATCAACAACGTCCACATCACCGATCCTTCTGATTCCATAGCAGTACAGGCGAGTACCGGGGCCATTGCAGCTGTTCAAAACGGTCTCAACCTGCGCGAAACTGCCAATACCCTCGCAGAGACATCTTCTTCCGACAGCAACATCAGCGGGAGGAATTTGACGGACGAGCCTACCAGCATCTCTGGCGAGACACAAGAAGGGATAGGAGAGGAAGAGGAAGAGTTGCCATGGTTCTCCCAACTTTCAGCGTATCCGCAGTTGAGATCGGCAGGCGTACCTTTGGTGCCTGATGACGGTGGACCGGGCAGCAAGATGAGTGCGCTCACAGCGGCTGCAGTGGCGAGTAAGAAGAGGAACAATACGGCTGCTTCTTTGGCTTCTGCGTCGATCGCGTCACGCCCAGGTTCGAGCTCGTCTTCGGCATCAGCCTTGCTCCAGTCGGGTTCGGCTCCGCTGAGTCGTGTCACAAGTCCCAAGATGGCCTCCACAGCGACAATGGATAGTTTGCCGAGAAGTGGCTCACCCGCATCTGCATCGTTGTCGGATGCTGTATCGAGGATTCAAAGGTCGAACGGAGTAGGCTCGTTACCATTAGCGTCGACGTTGTCGTCTGCTGGCTCAATAGCCTCGAATGTTAGCAATGGTCATTCGAACTCGGATGCAAAGCTTCCGAACGGTACTGTTGCATCGAGCTTGATGCATCAGACTCCAATGTCTGCCAGCACCACCGCCAGCATTGCTTCGATACCGCCGTCCATGCCACGATCCCAACCAACCGCTCTCTCAAGTATACCCATATCTGGAGCCGCTTCCAACAACGTATCTGCTGGAAACGGCAACAACAATGCCCCGCCAGATTTTCAGGAAGATTTGCTGCCACCGGACAACTTTGCTATGGTCAACTCTCACGTCTATCGTTCCTCTTTCCCCAAGAAGAAACACTTCCCTTTCCTTCGCACGCTAGGCCTTCGCTCAGTGCTGACTCTCATCCTCGAGGAATACCCTGAAACAAACACCTCTTTCCTCGACAGCAACGGCATCACGTTCTTCCAGTTCGGCATTCCTGGTAACAAAGAGCCCTTCGTCTCCATCCCGACAGACAAGATCACCGCCGCCCTCACCACCATCCTCGACCGCCGAAACCATCCCATACTAATCCACTGCAACAAAGGCAAACATCGCACCGGTTGTCTCATCGGCTGTCTACGAAAACTACAGCAATGGAGTCTCACCACCATCTTTGACGAATACAGAAGATTCAGTTGGCCAAAGAGTAGAAGTATGGATCAAGAGTTCATCGAGTTATACGACGAGAGGGCAGTGTGGAGGGATATCGATGTACGATGGTTACCCAAATGGTCAGTGCTACCGTTGGCTTCGTTAAAGTTGCATAATAATTGGGAGAGTCATAGGTTGGAGGATGTCGAGGATTTGGTGGATGGTGTTGGGGCCGAAAGGGAGGCAGGGGAGGATGAGGAGGTGTATGAAGATTCGTTGAGTATTTGGAGAGGCATGTGATCCTCCGCCACGTTAGATTGATCCTTGGATAGCAGTATCTGTACGCACGTTCACTGATGAGATAAGTCAATATACCCGAGCTGAACATAGGCTCTTTTCTGCTTAGCGCAGACTGACTTGGTTGACGAATGTGATTCATTGACGAGGATGAACTGAAGAGCACGTCCGCTTATTCGCTCTTCTGACGCTTCCTACGATCCCCATCCTCCGCCCCCCCTTTCGCTGTTGAAGACCCCTGCCCCGCTGACTCCTTCTTCTTCTTCCCCGCGCCCTTCTCACTCTTCCCTGGCGGCGGAGCAGGCCTTTGATCCAACGGCACAATCCCACCCTTATCCCATTCGGCTTTCAACCACGTTTTACACCTCTCCTCCAACCCTGCCGCATTCCCTTCTGGTGCTTCAGGTTGATCGTACTGCCAAGCGAGTACAAAAGTCTGAATCTGCGAAATGAGTCTCGGATGACACCCCAATGTAGATGTCACCGCATTGCCATCGAGGACCGACTTTTCATCCGCTCGTTCGATCAAGTTCCACTGTTGAATTTGTTGCCAAAAGCGGCCGTAGCTCTTGGCTAGGCTTACAACTTGGTCGTGGATACTGGAAAGGTTCGAATTGTCTGGGCTGAAGTCCGATTGCGAGCCGGCTGCGCTCCATAGGTCGATCACTTCGGCGATGAAGGAGGTGAGGAGTGCTGGTTGAGGTCGCAGCTGCAGCATGTTGTTCGATACGTGCGGGTTGCGCAGCAGCAGGCCTAGGCGCGAACGGATACTGAGACCAGGTGGGAGGTTGAGAAGTCTGTTCAAGGCTTCCGACTCGGCAGCGCTTGAAGAAGCTTGTTCAGAAGAGCCAAGCACTTTACGTCCAAGCGGTAACAGCTCCATACACCGATGTAAAGAAGCAACAGGTTCCTTCAGCGTCTTGGTGCCAAGCTTCAGACCGTTCGCGATGACACTCTCGCCTGCCCAAGCGAACTTGTTCTTCTTCTCTTCGTAGATCAGGTGCCGCAAGGGAAGCAATGCTGCGGTGATCCAAAGTCGTCTGCATTCTTCGGATGACAAGGCGGCGGCGGACCAGCTTGCGGCGAGGTCCGAGGGAAGCGCTTCGAGGATTGCTTTGGGCAGAGGCGAGGGCGGCAGTGCAGAGAAGGCGCGTGATAGATCAGAGGACGATGTTTGCTGTGTCGCTTCACTAGCGTCTCCTATGCTGAGGCTGTCTATTGCCACGGACTGGTTGAGAGGTGGGGAGTGGGCATCTTCTGAGGAGGTGCCTTTGAGAATTGCATCGAGCAATCGAGCTGCATTGAGAGCGATAGAGTCAGGTGCAGGTTGTCCCTCCTCGCGCGCCGGAGATGTCCTTGATGCGACGAGAAGCTTGCCCGTCGACGGTGGTGGATGAAAGACAAGCGGGAAGAGCTCAAGGCGATGAAGCAAGAAGAGAGCCAACAAAGGATGAGGGCCTTTGATCATTTTATCGACCTCGATACCGAATCGTTCTCTGGAGACCTTGCTCACCAAAGCATCGCGAATCTGATTTCTACCGTCCTGCACGCCCGCGTTCCCTTGGTTGCAGACTCTAGGATCATCGTGGCTAGCGAGCTGCATCAGGTGCGAGTCACTGTCATCGTGGGAGGTGCCGTCAAAATTAGCGCCAGTGAGGCAGCGAATGATGGTAGGATGCAACTCGTAAGCGAACCGGCTGGAGAAGCGTACACATCTGAGCACTCGCAGCGGATCATCCAAGAATGTTGTGAGTGGTGGTAATGGCGTTCGTATCAACCCTGCAGCGAGATCTTGCAGTCCCAATCCCGTATGGTCTTCCACCTCCCTTGTATGCACGTTGTAAAGCAACGAATTGATGGTAATATCGCGGCGCTCGGCATCCTCCTTCGGCGTTCCGAACGTCATTGTTGGAATCCTTGATCCTGGATCGTACGTCTCCTTACGCAAGTTAACGAAGTCCAACGAAAGGCCAAGGACACGTGCAGTCGCAGTCTCGAGATTCTTGCTCTGTTCTGGATTCGCGGCGATCTTGCCAATCCGGCCCATCTCCGAGCCTTCATAGTGGAAGAATGGCGATTGAGCCAGCGAAGAAGATGCAAACGATGAGGAAGAGAGGTAGTGCTTGAGGTAGAGCGCAAACGAATTGCCTGTCAGTGTTGAGAGCGAGATGTCGAGATCGTCCGAGTCACGCGAGAGGAGCTTGTCACGGACCCAGCCGCCGGCAATGCGTGCTTCGCATGGCTGGGATGCATCTCCGCTGCGTTGCGTTGAGTCTACACCCTCGATTTCGGGTTGTTCGCGATGAATGTAGGAGCAGGTCTGGT
Organism: Pseudozyma tsukubaensis; assembly: GCA_001736125.1. Taxonomy (NCBI): domain Eukaryota; kingdom Fungi; phylum Basidiomycota; class Ustilaginomycetes; order Ustilaginales; family Ustilaginaceae; genus Pseudozyma; species Pseudozyma tsukubaensis. The sequence goes on along the minus strand of MAIP01000083.1, from coordinate 2,526 downwards.
CGAGAAGTTGGCAGATAGCTTCCTCTTGCTCCGTGAGCTGGATCTGTGCGCCTTGCCTCATCGTGAGATGCGTTCTTAGCTGCACTGCTAGTACCGACCTGACAAGAACGCTTCTTCTAGCGATGACAGCTCGACTGTTAAGGTTTGTGCGCTGACTTGAGGCCCGTAGCGATGGATATAGAGGCCCAATGCGAAAGCAGCTCAGAGACATGCCATTCAAGCTGAGTCGGTGGTCATTGCCTAGCTTTGCAACGAGCTTGGACCGAATCTAGAATTATCTCCCGGGTCCTTTCGTAGGTTATATGAGAGTCGTGAGATATGTCTGAGTCTGCCAGCGGGCGAAAGACGATGTTCGAGAGCGTCAAGGGTGACTTTTCGTATGGCTTTCAAGAGGAAAGAATCGAAGTGTCAATCAGAAGCATTGGCCTCCACACTTTATTAAGGCGTCCGTGGTCCCTGAGAAGCTGAGAAATTCCACTCGCGCGGTAAAAGCACACTTCCAAGGGTCACGTGGCGCGGCAATGTGCAATCTGCAGCTCAAGTCGTGCGTTCCATCCTCATCACTAGTCACATCCTTACATTCCATCTTGAAGCAACACTATCCTTGTGCTTCTGACCAACCTAAGACCAACGATTTCCACGCCGTCACAAGGACTTGATTTTCAATCACAATGCCGCCTAAAGCAGCTGTCGAGGATTTCGACGATGACTTTGAGGTAAGTCTAGCAGCAGCTCTTCCAAACAGAAACTCTATTGCAGTGAGTTTTGCTAACCTTTAACTGCATGTCATCCTCACCACACACGACTCTGTGTACGCGTCCGACAGTTTGACCTCCCAACGATATCCTCGTCCGAAGTCGCGCGATCCCAGGCTGGAGCCGGTGTCGGCGCTGGAGCAGCAGGCCCGCAAGCTGACCAAATGGCAGCTTTCCAGAAGATGATGGAGCAGATGGGTCAAGCACCTGGCTCGGGCGACTTTGGCTCGTCCCGACCTCCCGCAGCATCTCAATTCGCCGGCGGCAGCGGCTCTACGGCTCAAGACGATGGCGAGCACAAGAAGTGGGTGAGCGTCTACCCGATCTACTTTGACGCCAAAAGACACTACGGCAAAGGTTGTCGTCGAGTAGCCTACGACAAAGCCAGTCCCTTCCCTACCCAACTCTGGCTCGCCAAAGCCGTCGGACGTATGCAACTCAAATATGTGCAGGAGCCATACAAGACGCATCCTCAAGACTGGGAGAATCCGGGACGTATCAAAGTGCAGCTTTTCAACGAGGATGGCAGTGCGATCAACAGCCGTTTCCCAAGCAAGAAGCAACTGTTCGATGCTATTGCAGAAAGTATCCAGCCTCACTGCGGAGGCAAGCCTCCTGCGATGGAGCCAAGGAAGAAACGTGTTCGACCGGCAACGATTAAGAAGCAAGCACTAGCCGAGAACGCCAAAGCTTCTGCATCTGGTTCGTCGGCCAGCACAGAGGTCGCTTCATCCTCCAAGAAGAACAAGAAGAAGGCTGCAACTGCTTCCTCTTCCACTGCCGCTGCTGGCCCCTCCAAGCCAACGCTCACGAAGGAACAGCGAAAGCAGGTCGTTCAGGCCAAACGTGATCCAAACCCAAACCCGATTCGAGAGCGCCTTGCCAAGATCCGTTTCCCTCCCACATTGGAAGCACGCCTGCCAGCACACTCGCCAGCCATCGAAGGTGGATTGCTCAACATGAACCTCGCGGAAGCGATGGGCGGTATGCCACCTGGTATGCCCGGTGCCGATGCACTGGGTGGACTGGGAGGCATGCTCGGAGGAATGGGTTTGGGTGGAGATGACGACGACGAGGAAGAGGACGAGGCAAAAGAAGACGAGGCAGCAGGTAAGAAGAAGGACCCTATGAACCCGCTCAACCTTGGTCGTAGACAGAGGAAGAAGGTGGTTCGTATCGGACGCTGAGTGGCCCGATGAGACCGTTTCATCGAGATACACATTGATGGGCTCGCAATCTGATTGTATCTGACATGAGATGGTCAACGCTTCCCTTCGCTACCAAAGTATGCAATGCAGTCGCATCGAAACATACAAATCCACGTGGCTGCTTTGAGTGGTACTTAAACTCGTTCAATGCATGTGATTTTGTGCCGCGGGACAATGGAGCGCTTATGCGGTTCCAAGATGAAACTTGATGAGGAAGACAGATGTATGTCAAAGCGAATCATGACGTTGTACATTTCAGAACATGCAAGTCGGTCGTACAAAATGCATGGAAGACTCGATCAGAGAAGACGAGCCAATTTACCCCGGTCAGCTTACTCTGCTCAACGTTGTAGCCGAACCGCGGAAAAGAGGACCCTTGTTCAATTCATGGAACTGGCACAGCGTGGTCGGTCGGAATCGAAATCTTGAGAGCTCCATACGAACATGGCTCGCACCCAATGCTAGGCCGAACAACATTAATGTGCATGCTCTGCTGCGCTGGCCTTGCATCTGCGGCCATAGAACCTTGAAAGCACCGCATCCCGTCCGATCTGCGAAGTTAA
>MAIP01000082.1:0-90256 GCA_001736125.1 Pseudozyma tsukubaensis | reverse complement strand
CGTTTTCACTATCGTTTTCACTATCGTTTTCACTATCGTTTTCACTATCGTTTTCTCTATCGTTTTCACTATCGTTTTCACTATCGTTTTCACTATCGTTTTCACCGCCAACCACGCGGTGAATGTTCCTTCGTTGTTCAAAGGTGAATCCAACGAGCACCAGATCAGATATGATAATGAGCTCACAGATTATCGGCAGTGCAGCACGCAAATCACAAACAGTGTCAGAGTGTTGAGAGTAGAGAATAGCAAGCATCAGATTTTCGAACCGAGACCGACGAACGAGGCAACTAATTTACAAGCGAGACCACATATCATGACAATGAAGGAAAAGACGCGATGACAAGATCGAACATCGTAAAAGACTAAGCAACGAGAGAGGCAAAAAGACCGGACCAGTCCATGCCTGGCTCGGTCTTGACTTGGCCGTAGCCATTGACTGCCTCGTGCTCATCGAGACCAATGTTGAGCTGCAAGGGCTCTTCAATCTCGATGTCCAAATCGACAAGGTCAAAAGGCGACGAGCCAGCGCTGACATCGGTCACGTCGGTGCTTGCAACAGAGGAAGGGGCGGCCATCTCTGCATCGGATCCTTCGGTCTGTGCATTGCCATAGATGTCTTGAAGCATCGCGTCCGTCGCCAGCTCCCACACATTCCTCTCGCTGGGAAGCAAAGGAGAGTTGAGAAGCTGGAATCGCTCTTGGAGGTCACCATCCTTGTTGTCGTTTGAGAGCGCCAAGGTGATGTGGTTGAACTTGTTGCTGTGCTCGCCGTCCATGTTGTCACCATTGCTGCTGTTGCCATTCTCGCTCTCAACCGAGCCCGCGGTGTTGGCGGCGCTCAGGCTTGCGAGGTCACCTGCAGAGGCGCTTGCTGATCGCAAAGCGCCTGCTGTTGTTGCAGCTGCATGGTCCTCGCCCACAGATACAGATGAAGCCGAGGTGGCAGTCGACGCGGCACCTTGATCTTGAGCCGCAGCCGCCGCGTCACCATTGGCGAACTTGGCGTCGAGGTCGATAAAGTGGGAGAGGAGAGCCTCAGTTTCACGGGCAACGGCGCCGGCTGCCTTCGCTTCGACGGGATGCTGAGGCAGAGCGAGGCGGGTGCTGGCCGCGATCGTCGACGACTGCTCTGATGCGGGAACGCTGATCTGGTTAGCAAAGGGGTATCCTTGGTTGACGATGCTGCTGCCATTGACATTGACGTGGCTTCCGACCCTTCCATTGGCAACTGAGGTGCCAGCGACACCATCGAACTGTGTGAAGACATCCGCTGCTGGGACTGCTCGAGCTCGGCATTTCGCAAAGGAAATGGTGCATCAGAGCAGGTCGCCTCCGCTGCAGGGAGGCGAACGCCTTCGTTCGAGGATTGCTGGCTCAAAGTGCCAAGGGGGAGGGAGGAGGAAGCGGTCGATGCCGGCGCTGCGATCGTCAGGGGCAAGGAGATCTCTTTGGTAGCCGGACCGTTGTTCTGCAACAGGGCAGAGGCGAAATCGGCGGACAGGCCCGCATCGTTCTGCGAAGCGACTGTCGAAGAGGAGGGGCCGGCGAGAGCCGATGAAGTCGTTGGGGTGTACGTGTTAGGAGAAGGGGACGACGACGACATGAGTAGCGGAACAAGGGACGGGGCAACGGTGCGGAGAATGGTTTCAAGGGTGGCGATACGGAGCCGAGCGTCCTTGAGCTTGGCCTCGAGGGCTTGACGAACGAGCTGATCCTGGTCGCGCTGTTGACGAAGCGACGTGTTCTCGACTTTGAGCGTGTTGACCGAGCCTTCGAGTTGCTCTACGTATGCCTTCTTGCGCTCGCGCGAATATTGTGCAGAGAGACGGTTTCGAGCTTGACGGGCTTCGAGACGAGCCTTGCGCTCTTCGTCGTTGCCTTTCCTACGGCCGCCAGTGTTGGAAGACCTGGAAGGCGAGCCGGAAGAGAACGACGAATCATCGAGATCGTCGTCGTCCTCCTCCTCGTCCTGTGCATCCGCTACCTTTCGCTTCTTGTTGCTCGAACTTGAATCGGTCGAGAGGACATCGGAGACTTCCTTCTTGATGGGTGTCTCTGGGAGGCGAGAAGAGGATGCGACGGCCGACGATGGTGACGCTGTGGAAAGCTGTGAGGTGGCAGCGGTGAATGGTGCTGCTGTGGTGCTCGACATTGTGGGCGATGTTGTTGTGGTGGTGGTGGTGATGACGAAACAGGAAGCGGTCGAAACTTTGCTGACTTGGCAGGCAGATGGAAGTCGCAGACGCAGACAACACTGGAAGCGAGAATCTCCAGCACTCAGTCAAGAGGAGGAGAGACGGGTGGCAGACAGGTGATGCAAGAGTTGGCGATGTGTTGCGATGTGAACGGGAGGACGTGGAAGGATGAAAGCACAGTGCGTTGAAGCAAAGAGCAGAAAGGTGTTAGGAGAGAGAGGCGAGATGAGAGGAACGATGATGGTTGTGACAATGTGTAGACGTGGAAGGTAGGATGGTAAAGAGCGGAAGACGAAAGGACGAAGAGGATGATGCAGATGGTGATGGTGGTTGAGTGAGAACAAGATCAGGGTCAAGTGCGGGGAGCTTTGAATCCCGCTCCTGTCGACGTGGCATCTCGAGAACACTGCTCAAGTGCCGACTTGTACATCGCCGGTGCATGCGTGAGTGCGGGCTGTGCTTTGGGCTGCTGCGCATTCGGCATGGATCGACGTGGAACCCTTTTTCGAGCTTTATTTCGATTCTATTGACTCGCACGAATCTCAAGTTCATCGCCGATTTATATTCCGAAGCAGTCAATCGAATCGAGATGCAGGAACCTTGAGCCCGAATGCAGGATGATGCCGTTCCGCCTTTTCGAGCTGCATTTTCCGAAAAAAAAACAAGCGCTGTTGAAATCGCGCGTCAGCAACAAGGTCAGCGCCAAGCCAACTTTCTTGTGTTACACAGCTGCAAGTCGTGAGTATCACGGCTTGTTGTTGCCGGGTAAGCGAAGATTGTCTTTGTCATTGACATGTCTTTGACGTCAAAACCTACCCGACCATCGCGGGTCCACCCCCAAGAAGACCCTATCCACCATCTATCGATGCAAATGTAACCTTAGCCTTGCCGCTGTCTCGATCTCAGCACTTGGGAACGGGCCCTAGCGATTGTTCAAGGCAAGCATACCCTCCAGGTTTCACAGGGAACACGCTTCTGCAATCCATATCTACACATATCGGACGCCTTCATATGCATCCATAACATCGAGCGGTCAGCGCCATAGCCAAAGTTATCCCATATCCCTGACATCGTCATTCCTACCAAATTCAAGTTCAACATGATCAAAGTGCAAGGACCATCGAGGCCGGTAAGGCCATCAAGACCTCGCATGCATAGCGGACCCACCAACGCTATGTTTGACGACGTTGACGAGCTGATGCAGGATGAAGATACCAGCGATAACCAACAGCAGCAGCAACCACCGCCTCCATTTCTATTAGCTGGCACCGCTGCGCTCACCACAGCAGCCACTCTAGCGCTCGCAAATACACACTTGTCTTCCATCGCCGCCTCCGAACGGTCTGTTCCCGCATACTTACCGCCTCTTCGACAGAGAATCGTCGGCTTTTACGAGCGACACACGCAACTCACTCATTCGCTTGAAAGGCTCGGAGATGTTCCCGTCTTGCTCGATGACAACCAGCACGAAATCTATGCCATCGCTGGCAAAGTCAAGAGTCAAGAGGCACGACTCAGGACCTTGCAAACCATTGCACACGAGAAGCGAGACGTCCATGCAAAGATGACCAGTACCTTTGCCAAGCGATTCATGAACAAGCGCGGTAAGGGTTCTCGCCTGCTCACTCACGCCCACAGTGAAGCTGAGAAGGCGGCGGCTCACCAATCGACTCATGAGGCCGAACTCGAGCACAATCGCTCGATTCAACAAGCAAAACAGCAGCGCAAAGTCGAGCTGGAAAGAGACCTCATCGAGTACAACAATGTGGCCATGGAGCTCGACACCATCAATAGTACGCTCTTTGACGGTGCTACGCCTGAGTTCCCTCACGATGACTTTGCCGAATGGCAGGTCCGAGTCTGGTTCCAAACGCAGCATTTCATGGCTGCCGAAGCCAACCGTGAGAAGCGAGCCCGCCAAATGCTCAAGGATTCCATGCCAGTTCTCGGCTCCATCATTAAAGATATGCAGACAGCACTCCAGTACTGTATCGATACCGGTGTAGCATCCAACACAAAGTACACCAAGCAGATTGGTTTCAATTCCACAGCCAAAGCCACCGTCAGCGGTGTCCAGTCGCTTGTTCTCCGCTCCAAGACCAACTCGGGCAAGTTCTTTACCACCATCGCCAAAGCCAGAGGTAGCCAGATGCTCGTCGAACAACCACCGCAGTTCAAGATCATCGAGCTCAACCTATTACCAGGAAGCAAGAATCCCAATGCCGTCAATGAGCGCGGGCTACACAAGTCGATGGAAAGCTCTTATGCCGAAGCCAAAAGGCTTGATGCCTACGTCAAACGCGAAATTGCTTCCAGCTTGGAACGTCAGAAGAAGATCTCAGCGGAGACGATTAAGCTGCAAGCAACGCTCGAGGAGGCAAGACAGCATCTGCGCCACTTGCGTCGCAAGATCGTCGTGTCGGTTGTTCGAGAAGATGCCGGCGAGAAGTTAGATGCATCCGAGCAGGACGATGAGACTACTGTGACACCCACACTCGATGCTGAGGGAGACGCTGAGAGCGATGAAGAAGATGGTGGTGAGGATGGCGGCGACAACACGAAGCGGACGTTTGCATTGCCGTTGCAAGATGCAGCCAACCCGATGATTTCGACTCACTTTCAAGAGAACTTGCGGAAGGAAGCGCTCGCTCGTTTGCGTACCCTGATTGCTCTGCCAGAACCCGATTCAGATGACGACAACCTCTACCCTATGATTGCGTAAGAATCCGACCTAGCACATCGTTTACTCTTCTGCCTCTACCTTAAGTCCCTGGAAGCTTTCCTTGTATTTCTATTAGCACTTGCATCTTTGTCTTTTCTTGTTAATCCATGCTTTTCACTCCACCAACCAACTGCACACAAGCGTGGATGGACTGTTAGCAAGTGTCAACGACATCGTGCTCGACGGGCTCTCTTACTTGGCTAGAGTCATGCTGCATTACCAAGGTTCCTGTCGCTGAAGAATGCGGGGCTCCACAGGAGCTCTCGGCATTCGAAGGTGGAGAATGACGAAAAGTCTGGAACATCGTCGAGCTACTTGTGCTTGTCTGGTATGTCCGTCAAAGGCCGGCTTGTACCTTTGTGGGGTAAGCTTCGGCCATCCATTGAAAACGTGGTTCGAGCCAGATTCGACAGTGTGTCACTTCGAAAGGCCCATGATTGCGCATGCAGGAACGAACTTACCACTGAAAGCAAATGCGGGGTAAACAGATGTACAAGGCCTTCTCGGCGAACCTCGTGGGCCTCGGTCTCATGCTGATCAAGCGAAGCTTTGGAGCAAAGACCTCTTGATGAGTGTTGACGCTGTACATTCTGAGCAACCAAGCATGAGAGCGGTCACCGAGTCTCCAGATCCCAGCGTCGAGATCTCGCTTGCTCAGAGGAAGATCATTTTGACACACCGCAAAGCCCACAGCAGCAGGAAAGCTAGGATGAACGGTTCTCTGCTGCTCCTTCGTACCATCGTGGCTTCTATACGCCTCCATAGTGTGGCATATGAGCTCATCTCACGATGGCCGATGCGTGCGGCTTGGGCGCGAGAGATTCGCTGGAGTCATCTCCTACGAAACATGGTCAGGTGACCATTGACGAGGTTACTAAAGCTTCAAAAAGGATGACAAGGCCTTGACGAGTGCTGACAGAGCTTGACGAGCTCCGTCGGACCTGTTCCCAACGTGGTCCTACACTTGTAAGGACAGTAAGAGAAATGAGAGATAGATACGACTCGACCGGCCATAGATCCTTCATCGCCGGTCATGATTTTGGATTTGCCGAAAGGGTCACTGTGCTACGATGCATGCCAAGACCTCGCTTCCGCTAAATCTGGCACATGGCACTCCAGCAGCGATGCATCTTACCGTAGCGCGATAGACGCTCTCTTCCAAAGCCGCACAACCGACTGGGAAGGGCTTACGGTTGGAATGCTGCGAAAGCTGGTCAAGATGGCACCATCTCAGAGCTTCCAACTTTGGCGGTGGTTGGAAATGCCAAGAACTCCGACATGCATCCTTTTTAAACAGCGCCGATTTTTCTAAACGTGGCCTTGGGTTGGCACTTTTCGACAGGCGCACTGTGTGAGTGAGGCTTCTGACGGCGTTCGCCATGATTTCCCGTTCCACCGCTTGTTCTGGACCTTGGTGGTGTGTTTGCGCTTTCCCCGCGCTCTTTCCCCGCATCCATTGATAGCCGGCAAAAGCAAATCTACAACGGATCTTATCCTCCCCCACGTAGACTGCTTATCATACCACTTTGAGCCAGAGGAAGCACTTTGATATGGCCGGCGAGTGAGGTTATTCCGTTTTTGGCGACCCTACGCCGCACCTCACGTCGAACGCAACGTGGCACGTCAATGTTGCCTCCAGCTCTTGCATCGCGCTGCAAACGGTGTCATTGTTGTCCACAGCTCGACATGGTCGCCAATGGCGCTGTCTCGTTCCTCTGAGACTGATGTACGGGGTTCTCGGCTGCATCTCCATCTCATCTTTGCGCTCGGATGTCTCCGTTGATCTCATCAGCGCTTTCGAGATGTGGACTGGCATCGAGAAGGTGGTGTGTCAATTGACGCTCCGCCTGCATCCATTGTCTTGGCGTTGCACAAGGCCTCGCAGCCTCCACTCTCACTCTGTAGCTGAATTAGCCTTTGTGCTGCCTCTTTACCTTTGGCAACTCTGTCACTCTTCGCCGTCTGCCTCATTGACAATTGTGGGGACCGTGCAGCCCTCATCAGCAGCGTCGGTCAAGTTGTTCCCCACTCTCAGTGCGTCGTCAGCTGGAAAGCCCTGATCTCAAAGCCCCTTCTTGCTCCACACCCATCGCAAATTCGTATTGGAGGCTTTCTCTTGGCTTTATCTGCCTTGTGCGACTGTGACTTCGGCATATAGGCAAGGACAGCCCTGCTATCAGCTTGGAAGAAGGGAATCGCAAAGGCGAAAAGCCTAGAATTGGTAGACGGCGATTCTTTGTTGAGTTCAGCTCCAGATTCCTGGTCAACAAAGAGTAGAAGCGGGACACAGAACCGTTGGAAGAGTCTCGGTGCGGCTGAGTTTCAATCTCTGTCAGACAGTTCCAGCTCCTCGTCTTTCGCCGCGGCTTGTTTTTTTAGTACGATTCAGGCCTGACTTGCTTGCACTTCCACATCCCGTCCGCCGCTTTGTACATCTCCGCTAGCTTCTGCGTTGGCTTCTCGAGTCAGGCAATTCCCCGCCTGTGCTCCTTCGGTCACCAGCCTGAGAGATTGTGCCACGTATCAATAACCAGCCTATGATGATCACTCAAGCTGGGTCGAAAGACAAGCGCTGAGGTCAAATTGATGCGTCTCGCTAGGAGGCAAAGCGTAAGATCAGGCTCCGCTGAAGATCTCTGACCTCGCTACCAATGCAGATGGCCTTTCGACAGGTACTCACAGTGGGGCAGTAATCAAGCAACTCGTCAAAGATCTGTCACTCACATGCAGTGCTGCACCCCATACTTTCTTGCATATCGGCAAAACCAGCTTTCCGCACTGCCTTCGTATCGTGCAGAATCTGTTTGTGAGCTTTCGCCGACCGCAGTTGCGCAGTGTCCACAGTTCCACAGTCATCGATGCCAAGCAATTTCAATGCAATCATGCAACGGTGACCCTTCACGCACTCTCTGTCAAGCGACTCAGCTCCCACTCCTTCCTATTTTCCTTTGACGCTGTCCAGACACAATTGCCTCGTGGCAAATTGTTGACTCTTCCCTTGGCGAACGTTCCTGGATCGCCGTTCCTGTCTGACTGCCCCCAAAAGAGCTTGTGTCAGCCCATTCTCGTCCCGTCCCTCAGTAGAAGCATCGAAAAGCCGTTCCGCCCGCCTCGGCCTTTCGCTGTCGCCGCAAACCAAGTCTTCCACTCCAGGCCACAGTGCAGTATCTGACGCGTAGTACCGTGACAGGTGCCGTTGCGCAGTATCCGACGCTCGATGACCGACCGACCGACTTCGAGCCTCGCCATTTACCTTTCCTCGAACTCTGAGTATGTCGTGGAGTAGTCCCTCAGCATACATGCGCTAAGCTTCAGCTCGATAGCCTTCATCTCATTGGTCGACCCCGGACCCACCAAAACTTTTTGTGTCTCACGCCTCCGCACTGCGCGTATGCAGTGCTGCAGCTCATGTCTTGACCCCGCTTGTTGCCCTGCATCGTGTAGCTCCCCCTTCATGCAACTTTGCTTGACATGCAATGGCACGAAACTCTCTTCCTCTACCCGAGGATCAGATGTGAGCCTGTGTCGCCTATCGCCAAAAGGAGAGCGAGTCGGTCTATTGAGCTTCTGGTCAGGCACTTTGGCACCCGCTTGACACCGAGCACTGGTTGCGTCCTGTATCTCTCCTGCATCGGTCAACGCTTCCCTTCCTCCTGTAAGTGTAGCTGTACCCCGCACAAACTTTCATGGCACCCCCGCATGACAAGACCAGCGTACCTTTCATTGTTGCTCGAAAGCTATAAAGACCTGCACGCGTCGCCTCCCAATTCCTCATTCTTGTCCTTCGTCCACCTCCTCATCCAGCCTCCTCTCCCTTCCCTCGCAGCTGCTTGCATCCATACAAGCTCTCTACAGGAGTTTAACAAGACTACAGCAAGACGTCTGCAGCTTGCCTCTCCCTCCGAATCTGATCTGAACCACCAACGCGTCCACTCTCCTCTCAAATTAAATTTATCACCATGTCGAACGCATACTACAACGACCGCAACAGCCCTGACTCGGCATCGATCGAGAAGAAGGATGATGCCCGTCTCGAAGATGGTATCATGATTGCCCCCGTCCTCACGGCCGGAACCACCAACGCCGACGCTGTCGCTTCCACAATCGAGGACCCGCGCGAGACTGCGCGAATTCTCCGCAAACTCGACTGGCACGTCATTCCCATCTGCGCTGTCCTGTACCTTTTCGTAAGTACACTCGGCTTCTCTTCGGCATACCACATGGTCGTAGCTCCCTTGACAGGCCTCGGTCTACTCATTAGATTTCGGTAATCGACAGCTTGTCCCATCATATGAGAAAAACTTCTCTAACACGTTTTTTTTTTTTTTTCTTCTTTGTTTCATCACGACCCCGACCTCCTCCTCCTCCTCGAATCGTTGACTCGTCATCTTTAACTGCACAGTCATTCCTGGACAGGACCGCTATCGGTAACGCAAGGGTCCTCGGTATGGAAAAGCAGCTTAAGCTTACTGATCAGGAGTATGCTGCTGCCCTTTCCGTCTTCTTTGGTCTCTACTGCTTGCTCGAGGTGCCATCGAATTTGATTCTCAAGAAGATCGGCGCCAAGAAGTGGATCCCTATTATTGTCGTTGCTTGGGGTCTTGTCATGCTTGTCACTGGATTCTCCAAGAACTTCGAAGCTCTTCTTGCCTGGCGTATCCTTTTGGGTGCCGCTGAGGCTGGTCTCTTCCCTGGTATCACTTACTACCTCACCACTCTTTACCCCCGCAAAAACATTCAGCTTCGAGTCGGTCTTTTCTTCGGTGCTGCCACCATCGCCGGTGCCTTCGGTGGTCTCCTCGCTTTCGGCCTTGCTAAGGCCAAGTCGGGCGACTACCAGGGCTGGAGTTTCATCTTCTTTGTCGAAGGTGCTTTGACCATCGTTGCTGGTATCGTTGCCTACTTCTTGCTCTTTGACGGTGTCGAAAAGGCCGGCTTCTTGACCGAGAGCGAGAAGGTGTACATCAGCGACCGTATCCACTTCGATGGAAACGAGGTTCCCATGAACGACGAGTTCGCCTGGAAGTTCGTGTGGGCTGGCTTCAAGGACTGGAAGACCATCTTCACCCTGATCTGCTACGTCACCACCATCACCCCTCTCTACTCGACTGCTCTTACCCTCCCTTCGATCCTTAAGAACTCGCTCAAGTACAACGCCATCGACGCCAACTTGTACACCGTTCCCGTCTACACCGTTGCCGCCGCCACCGTGGTTGTCTTTGCCTACTTCTCGGACCGTCTCAACATCCGCTTCCCCTTCATCTGCCTCGGTACCCTCATCTCCGGTATCGGCTGGGCTCTCTCTCTCCACTTCGCCAAGCACCACCCCAAGGTCGCTTACGGTGCGCAGTTCATCTCGGCTGCTGGTTCGTACGCTGCCTTCCCCGGTGTAGTTGCTTCGCTCACTCAAACCATCGGTGGTAAGACCAAGCGCTCGGTCTGCATCGCCCTCATTGTCGGTTTCGGTGGTCTCGCTGGTACTATCTCGAGTAACATCTTCCCCAAGAAGCAGGCTCCTTACTACCACCGTGCCCACTACATCAACATTGGCATGAACGCCGTTGCCTTCTGCTCTGCTCTTTCTTTCGCCGGCCTCCTCTACCTCTCCAACAAGCGCAAGCAGGCCAAAATCGATTCCGGTGAGGCTGCCAAGCTCACCAGGGAGCAGATCGCCGACATGGGTGATGAGTCGCCCTACTTCAAGTACCGATACTAGATGATCCTCTCGCATCAGCATTTAGAGAAGCACAAGATTCGGTTCTCGCATGGTAATGGTCTTTCACTCCAGGATCTCTTCTTCTTCAGGAGGTCAATTCACACTTAGCTTTTCTTGTCACGTATTGTTTTCGCTCTCATGTACAATTAGTTTTCTCCTTGCAAGCTGATAGCTTGTTGAAAGGGGAGACAGGGTAATATACGGTTCTTCAGTCATAATCGAGGCCGTGTGTAAGGCTGTGTTCCTAACGAGCATTTCAAACGCCTTATGATGAGTACCGTCTTTGATCTCTCGATGCTGAGACCTAAAAGCAGCCCCGAAAGCTGACGGAGCCAAGTCTTTCAGTGCCGCTAGTCACGAACTTCCGTCTGAAAGCGGGTCGCCAGGCATGTGAATCAACGATTTTCCTTGAGCTTAATCTGACACAGCACAGTCCCTACCATTCAGTGTTCATTCCGAACTCGCTCATCGATAATCATACTCAGCATTGCGTTGATCCACTGTCTCGAGCATACATCGAAGCTTGAGTTAAAGGCATTCGATACTTGACAGCAGTCCCAATTTTCGGATGTCGGAATTTCTATGTGAGGATCGCGTGGAGAGGTGACCAAAAATCACAGGCACAGAGCGCGGGCCTCCTGCTACAACACTGTAATGCGTACACCCCCGTTAACTTTCCTTCCTTCCTCATCCTCTCGTTCACCCACACACTCTTTACGTTCAGCATCGTACAACGTTTATCTGACGGCCAAAACCATGCAGCCCCTTTGAGGATCGTAACAGGACAGACAACTTGTCTGAAGTCTCTGCTTTGGCAGCAGGCTCGGTGAAACCCATCATGCAGCAAAACTCAGGCTCTGGATCCAGCTCAGGCTCAGGGTTCGGTTCTGGCTCTGGATTCGGCTCAAGCACACCAACAGGACCTGCATCTGGCTTTGGCGCCTTCGGACGGCCTCAATCCTCCTTTGCATCGAGCAGCAGCGCACCGCCAAACACATTCTTTCGACCACCCTCTCAGAACCAGAATGCCTCTGCATCTTTCTCGTCCGGAAACCCCGGAAACCCAAATGGTCAGCAGCCAGCTAGCTTCGGTGGCCCTCGTCCTTTCAGCAGCGGACCTCGACCTCAAACACAGTCTTTCGGATTCAACACTGCGCGACCAATGAACGCTGGTCCTCAGCCACGTCCGTTCGCAGGCGGTCAGCAAGCTCAGCCGCAACAAGCCGGACAGCAGCAGTCAACATTCGGCAACAGGCCAAGGCCTTTCACCTCCCGATCTGGTGGACCAGGGACAGGCTCGGATGGTAGACCGCCCAATGCAGGCTCTTTCCGTGGTGGGAGAGGAGGTGGCACGGTACGACCCGTCAGACCTTTTGCGTCACACTCCAATGGCAATCAGCAGCCAGCGTCCATGGATGTAACCTCCGCCAACACAAGCGCAGGTTCAGGCAACGCAAGCGCGCCACGATCTCGCCCAAGACCGTTCGCTAATAAGTCCACCACCTTCAATACAGCACAACAGGCTTCATCGGCCACGTTCGGCGAACACCCCAACGGGCAATTGCCGCCAACTGGCCCATCGGCATTCGGCGCGCCAAATCAAGCACAGAATGGCGATCCTGTTGCGACGTCGTCTTTCAATCAGCCAAGCTCCTCTTTTGCCCCTTCACAGCCTGCAAGCGGCTTCGGATCAAGCACATCCGCTTTCGTTTCCACAGCTTCTAGCAAGGGCCCGACTTCAGCGACGGCTTTCGGCAACGCTTCCTCGTCAGGAAACGCCTCGGCTTTTGGCTCAGCGCCTTCCTCGTCAGCCTTCGGTGCTTCCTCCGCGCCTTCTTCTGCCTTTGGTGGCAAAGCAGCTGGCTCCTCTTTCGGGTCGGCTTTCTCATCATCCCAACCACAGCCAGCGAACGCCACAATCCAAATGGCACCCCCAGTGAATCAGCCTTCGAGCCAACCTTCAGCTGCCGCTGCTCCACCTTCAGCACCTGCTGCGCCAGCGAGCTCATTCTCCAACTTCCTGCGGAAAGATCGCACTGGCACCTCGACACCGGTAGATGGGTCTGGAGCGACTTCACTGTCCGGCGGTGATGCTGGAAAGAGCTTGGAGGATGAGGACGAACTACGCAAGAAGCGTTTCGAAGACGCTCCGAAAGTTGGTAACCGTTTTCTTGAGATGAAAGGAAGAAGAGAAGCACTGCGAAGCTCATACATCAAGTCTGGAGTGCTTCCCGACCCTGACAAGCCTACAGACCTTGCCTTGGCAGTCAAGCTCGTCGGTACCTGTCAGGACATGTGTCCCGAGTTCGAACGCGAGGAGCGCGAGTTCCAAAAGGAGCTCGATCCGCTCGAGCTGTATCCTGGCACAGATCGAGTCGATCCACGCATTGCAGTCAAGATCTATCGACGTCCTGCTGCAGGGCGCGAGCTGCCTCTACCAGAGGACGTGCGTCCACCACCAGTGCTCAAGCATACCCTCGACTATCTCTTCCACGATCTTTTACCCGCGGACCCCAACGATCCTCGATTCACAGCTATCCAAGGGTTCTTGTGGAATCGAACGCGTGCAGTGCGTCAAGACTTCATTGTCCAGAGCGAAGGAGGACGCATCGCTATCGAATGCCATGAACGCATTGCGAGATACCACATCCTCTGTCTACACTGGCGAGGCGGTCCTGGCGCAGAAGGATGGAGTGAGCAGCAGGAATTGGAGCAGCTGCGCAAGACCATGCGCAGCTTGATCGAGTTCTACGATGACGATCGCAGAAAGTCTTCAGCGAATGGTGCTAGCAGCGGCGCATCCCAATCTTGCCCCAACGAGGCCGAGTTCCGCGCTTACAATCTCTTGCTGCATCTCCGAGATCCCGAGACACTGCGAGAAGCCGAGCTTCTGCCTGGAGACATCTTCCGTTCCCCTTTGGTTCAGACTGCGCTGAACGTGCGTCAGCTGGCGCAACGCTCCAACAATCTCGAAAAGCGTGGACAGCCAAGAAACACCGAAGGCACGCTCAACTTCTTCTCCAAGTTCTTCGCCGAGCTTCGCAAGCCTAGTGTCAATTATCTCATGGCATGTCTTGCCGAGAACTCGTTCAGCTCCATTCGCATCGGCGCCATGAAGGCCATGTCTAAGGCGTACATGGCACAGCATAGGGCTTTGCCCATCGAGAGGGTCCAGCACGTCCTCGGGATGGACTCGTCCGAGCAAGTCGTAGCCATGGCAACGCATTTGGGCGTCGAGCTTGAGTATGACGCGGATGTGCCCGTCGGTGTTAAGATTCATCGAAATGCCACCATTAACGAGAACAAGCCGCTACCGAACCCTTTCAGCACTTTGCTCGTCGAGGCCAAGCGTGGAACGTACAGCAGTGCTGATGTGGTAGATGGACGCGCTTCAGGCGCCAGCGCTATCCTGCCAACGCAGAGCCGACCGCAGGCCCAGACATCGACGCAGCCTTTTGCCCAAGCCAAGACCGCTAGCAGCACACCTTCCTTTGGCTTCAAGCCGCAACAACCAGCAACCGCGTTCGGACAGCAAACATTGCCGCAGAACGCAAACTTTGGCTCAGCGACATCATCATCATCGAAGCTGTCTGCGGCGGCACCCACTTTCTCCCCTTCCACTTTTGGAGTTTCAGGCTCGAACACAAGCACAGACGCAGCAACATCCCCCGGCACGTTTGGAGGCTTCTCTGGCTTTGGCGGTAGCGCTCCCAAGACGGAAGTCAACGCTACTAACAAAAGTTTATCGGGCTTCGGATCATTCGAAGAGGGGAGCAAACCAGCGGCAGAGCCTACCACCAGTACCACTCCGCTGTTCGGTGGAAAGGTCCCAACCGCACCAACCGCTAGGAATCAAGAAACGCAGTCGAAGTCCTCTTCTCTCTCAAGCTTCTCTTTCGGTCAGCCAGCCGCAAAGCCTTTCTCGGAAAATGCGGGAGCCGATGTCAGCAATGCAAGCGAGCAGAAGCCACCGAGCTCCTCTGCCCCATCTTTCTCCTTTGGAGCCCCGCCGAAAACAGACGCTGGAGCAAGCAAATCGTCCATGCCTTCCTTCTTCGCCTCTTCGCTAGGGTCCAAATCGCTCAGCGGTGACAGAGCTGAGCCTGCATCAGCCGCAACAGCATCTGCTGCGCCAGCCATCGCCAAGTCAAGTGATGCTTTCCCAGTGGCTACCAGTCAGAAGCGTCGGTCTTCAGATGCAAAAGAAAGTGCAGCATCACATGCAGCCGCGGAGGCCGCAGAAGCAAAGGCAAACGCCAAGCGCAAAGAAGCTGCTCGTACCTACGCTGTCGATCGTGCGTTCAAGACTCTCTCCGGCGAGGCCGTGAAAGCTGCTGCTGCCAAGACCGCGGCGTCCGCGGTTCGAGAAGAGGAGGAGCGGCGGCGAGCAGCATCCAGGGACGAACTCTTGGCTCGCATCTCGGAGAAGCTTTGGCAGCGCCTGGCAGCAGATCAAGCGGTAGAGGCATCAACAAAGGCGAGTCAACTTGCGGCTGCGGACGTCTTTCGATCAAGAAGCTGTACGATGCGCGCCTGGCAACGCTGGAGAGAAGTTCTCGAACAACGCAGAGATCGCGAACGGCAGAAGCAAAGGCTCGAGGACATTCGAAGCGAGATTAGACGGAGGAACATCCTCGCACGTGTCGGAGCGGATACTAGTGGCTACACTACCAGCACACCAGCGAAGCTGTCTGGCGAGCCAAAGCGGAACGGCAGCCAACCCAGCCCAATTAGTCACGCCGTTTCCATCCGACAATCGCTTCTCACGGGTGAACGCAACTCTTACTCCAAAGACTCGGCTTCGCGTCTGAAGCGCAAATTGGGCGGTGAAGCGACGACGAGCCCAGACCGCGCACGAGGAGACGCAGATCTCTCTGAACGATGGACTCGAGTCAGACGCCAACGCAATCAGCTTTGGGCGGAAGGGTCGCTGCTTGAGCGGCTCGCGGACCACATCGAGGAACTATTGCTTCACTTCCGACCAGCAGACTTGGACCGCTTGGTGGTGCTGTACTCTGGTGCGCCGGAGCAGCATGTGGCTTCGAGCTGGCTTCGTGTCAAGTTTGGCTTCTCGCCTTCGACTCCAGCTGCTGGTGGAAACGAGCAGGAGGAAAATGCGCGTGATGTGCTCGAGATCGACCTGGCAGATGGATCGCAGCTTGATCTGGTTGACGTAACGTCCAGCTCTGGTGCAGGTGGTATTGACTCGATCTTGCCCGCGGAGAGCGAGCACAGTCAGGTCGGTCTCGTGATCTTCGAGACGAGCCCTATTGTTGCTCAGGCGAAGACGGCTGCCGAGCAGTACAGCGCGCTCAAGCAGGACAGAAAGAGGCTGGTGGACATCGCCAGTTCTACGGCCATTAAGAAAAGTCAGCTTGCTTGCCAGCTGCTGTTGGTCACATGGGGATCTGGTGACACCCAGAACAGCAGAGAAGCTGCAGCGATGGATGATGATGTCGAAATGGCAGATGTTGGCGCCGAGGACGTCAACGACCATGAATCGTCGAGCTTGCTCGCTGGCCTCGCACTTGACACGTACAGAATTCTCAACACTGGAGTGGCTTCAGCTCATGCTACCAAGGGATCTTCATCAGCCTCGAGCGCATTCGAACGAGTTGGCATCCTCGAGTTGGATGACGCTTCCGTCTCCATCGAGAATACGCTTGCCGCGCTCCTACCAAGAACGATGCCAGATTTCACACCCAATCCGCGCCTCTACCTCAATGGCTCTCGTCGGCCAACGTTGGAAGACCTCGTTCGTGAACTATACGACCAGTGGGCACGCACTTCTGCTCCTCTGTTGGACCTCCTTACTGGCCTTCCATCCTCCACGCTCTCCTCTCCATCTTCCTCAACCGCAGGCGGCAGAGCCGAGCCTCTGGCGTGCAAGACACTGCAAATTCTCACTGCGCTTGCAAATCACATTCTGCGCACCGTCCTCAGTCTTTCCGAAACTATCCTCGAGGACGATACCGAGGAGCGCACCATCGAGCTTCCTCTGCCTTCGGCCGATACGACGAAGCTGGTAGGTCTGGCACTGTCTCAGCTGGATAATCTGCCCGATGAGGAAGAGGAGCAAAAGCTGCATTTGCGCTCACGACTCCTTTCCTCACTGAAGAGTGCTGGTGAATTCAAAGACGTCATCTCGGCGATCAACAAGGACTACATTGGCGAGCTTTTCAGAGTATCGCTCGAAAAGCTAAACGAAGTATGGATCGGACCGAAGCAGGGTACGGATGCAACCGAATGGGTTGAAGCAAAGGAAGTGTTGGGCCGGCTATGCGCTGCAGCGGTGGAAGAAGTTGCTGCGGAGACAAGAGCTCTTTGGGCAGAATACAGGGCAAGTAGCACGAACGGGAAGGTCGAGATCGGAAAGAGGCAGATTTCACCAAGCAAACGCAGCCGCGTGGAAGCAGAGCCTATCGCAGCGCCAGCAGCATCGTCCCCGTCGCCGGTCAAGACGAGCAAAGTCAACGACCTGAGGGATCTCATTGCTAGGACGAAACGGTTCTTGGATAGCCCCGCTTCTTGACTTCGATCATTCATACGCACGCAGAGACTCTGAAACACATTCACAGCATCATACTTTCACTTTCACTTCAACATCATTAAGCTACAATAGAAAAATACCATATGCCAACTTACACGCTGGCCTGAAAGCCATCGAATCATCCATTACAGTGAGCTTGAGCTTTCCCAACAGCATCATTTTCAACTTACCAATGATACGCCCATCCACCCTTGCCCCTCTTAGCATCTCTCTCAATATCCCACTCCGTCCTGATACCTGCACTTGCAAACGGCACCTTCTTAACCTGCTCTTTGGCTTGTTCCACCTTTTGATCCACCTGATACTTCTCTTTCAACTGCTCCGTCTTACCCTTTGCCCCCACCCTGGTGTAGATCCAGTTGATGAAGCGACGAGACATCCATCTGGGCAGCAACTTGTCGACGATCGCAGCGACGGGGAAGAGACCGTAGAGCAAGGTCGTCAGAGCGAGAGAGACCGATCGAAGGGCCAATTCGGGTACGATGACGGGGATGGGGAGTAAAGCGGCACCACGTGGGGAAGCAGAGGTGAGGGAGAAGGAGAAGAGACGGAAAGTTGGGCTTCCAATACCGAGTTGACCGTTAGCCACGGGCGAAGGGATCGTGACCCAGAATCGGAAGTAGCCATCACCGGTTTCGACGGGGATACGAACTTTGTAAGTTCCCAAAACGCGAGTCGAGGAAGAGGAAGTATCAACAGTGTCAATGCTCGACGATTGAGCCTTGATCTGCTTATCAATCTTTTCCTTTCTCTTGAGGGCGATATGACGAGTTTCCTTGAGCAGCAGCGATTCGGATGAATCAGAAGCGGATTTTCCGAGCTTCTGCATCTCGTATTCTTCGCTGGAGCTGTGTCGCTGCGGCTTCTCTCCATAATCCTCATCTTCCTGCTGCTGTGCCGAAAGCGAACCCGACTCAGCCTGAGTATCTTTCCAAGCAGCATTGCCAGCAGGTGTCACATCCCAACCCTTCTTGGTCGGTACGCCAAGGTAGCCAGCTGCATTCCATCCCACAGCACCAGCAATCCAGCCCTTTTGAACAAGCTGAACATTGGTTCCCTTAACGACGTTGGCGATTTGACTGGACGAAAGACTTTCAAGCTGTTTGCGAGCTTCGGCGGAGTAGGCTTGAGCGTAGATCGAGAAGGTGACGTAGGTTTCGGGACCACGGTAGAGAAGAACACGCGGGTTGTGAAGTGTAATGGAGTAGGCGATGTTGTTCTGCCAAACGGTGGTCGTTGACGGGCTGAAAACCGAGAAGACGGAACGGAAGAACATCTTGAGGTAAGAAACTGGATCGACCATCGTCGAAGAACACGACCCGTGAAGCTGCGACGTCGATAGTGTTGGTGGTGGTGATAGTGCGTGAAGGACTGGCAGGGCCAAGAAGATAGTTCTCGGCAAGAGGACCTGAGGGACCTTCAGAACTGAGCAAGCAAGCGAGTTAGCTAGCCAGCCCTTGGGTATTGCCCATTTCAGACAGTCAGCATGGCACTTTGTGATTCAACCCTGATTCACGAAACGTGCTTTGGGGAAAGTGTCTAAATTTGGCATTCTGCACAAGTGAACGCATCTTGCAGCCTTTCATACTTTTCTTTTGAGCCGCCGACGTTGGAATTGTTCGAGTGTGGAGGATGAATTCGAATTTCACAGATATGTTAAGCCGACTGTCATGCGATGGAACAGGCTCGGCCTTCTCCGCTTCTTCGGATCTTCGGAAGACAGTCTTCCTAAAGAAAGTGGCCGATGCGCTTCGACCGGAACAGCTGACCGGACCCTATTCGTGACCGTCTTCCCCGCACGTTTTCTTCTAGCGCACTCTGTGATACAGTATAAGTGCAGCTTTCATTCCCGCACAAAGATCGTCTCGTACCTCACAAACCATCAGCAGCTTGTATTGTCGTACAAAATGAAGGACGTCCTCAGCAACGCCAACTTTCCGGTGAGTAGTTGTGTCCTCAGGGCCAGCTGATAGACCGAGTACGGGCGGCTAACTGAATGAAATCTTCATCCTTGATGACTACAGCAAGATGCACAGGGGCGTACTTACCACGTAGCAACTAAAGCAGGACAGTAAGTGCGAGATTGTATCTAGACATGCTGCCGAAAGCTCCTCCACTAACCAAACCTACGGTCATTCTATTTCATGCTATCTTGAACCTCTGATAGAGTCGCCAATCGAATCGTAAGTCCACTCAACCAAGCAAATGTTGCCGTTGAAGGATTGCGCTGACATCTTCGATAGTCCTTGGGTACCTTTGTAGATCACTGTTGGCGACCAAGTTCGCGCACACCGTATTGCCAAAGCCTTCGACGGTGGAGCACCCCTATTCACCTTCAACTCGCAACGTAACTTTCTTACCCTCACCGGCACGTTCAAAGGCGTTCCCATCTCCATCGTCGCCATTGGTATGGGCTTTTCCGTTGTCGACTTTTTCGTTCGCGAATGCCGCGCAGTCGTCGAAGGCGATATGATCATCGTCCGCCTTGGCTCCTGCGGCTCCATGCAACCCGATATCGGAATCGGAACCGTCGTTGTACCCAAAGCATCCTTCGGAATCATGCGTAACTACGACTACTTCCATCACGATACCACTTCGGACGAACGTAGATCCGGCGCCCTTGAACCCTACATGATCACAAAGCCGTTAGATGCCGATCATCAAGTTCACGATGCTCTGCTGGCCGCTTTGGAAAAAGATAAACCCGCAAAGAGCGCCGACTTGTTCGGTGGAGAAGAAGTCAAAGCTGTTGGTGACGTGGTCAACGCCTCAGCAGATAGCTTTTACGGTAGTCAAGGTCGAATCGATCCATCGTTTGTCGATGCCAACACGAATCTGATGGATGTCATCAAGGAGCGAAGACCGGGTACAGCAACGCTCGAAATGGAAACATTCGTACTCAACCACCTCGCCGCAGCTGCCAACGACGCGATTGATCTGGCAGAGCAAAGCGGTCAACAGCCTACGCAAAAGGGAAAGATCAGAGCGGGCGCCGTACAGATGATGTAAGTTTACCGCTCCTGACAGCAATCACTTGTCTCGAGGAGAGAATGGAGCGATCCACTGACGAATTGATATCCTTTGGCCACGCGAAATGCAGCTTTGCCAACCGCAATACGGCGGCTTTCATCTCGCCGGAAGAATGCGAAACCCTCGAACACTGGGCTGGAAAGTCAGTCCTCGACGCTTTGGCCAGTATCGACATTCCTGCAGAGGTAAGTAGCCTTTCCTTCACCAATAAGGTGGTCAACATGACGTGCTTCTAGTCGAATTAATCACGCTTACACAACTATGTTCTTCCCCATGACTTGATATTGCGACCGTTTCAGAGACTTCACCCTCACGGCGTTTGGAACACCGCTACCAACTAGATCTACTCGACACAAGAACTTACTCACGTAGGAATTGTAGACCTCACACGCTGTCAAAATTTGTTCTGGACTGTGATGTTGACGTGTGAGATGTGGTGATAGATTGCGCACGACACGAGAAGCCCGTCAAGGCCTCAGAAATAGAACTACAGAGTGGAAGAAAGAACGAAAACGAAAACGATTGAGAGAAGACTTGTGACGAGGTTTAGGTCTGCATGTTGAGAAGCATGCCCTGACCGCGTGGCAGGTAAGTGACGTTCTTTGCGCCGCTCAATGTCGAAGCGATGTCCTTGGACGCCTCGATTCTTCGAATGGTCAACAGGCCGTCACCCGCCTTCTCCAATGCCCTTGAAATGGTCTGCGCCGCCTCGGCTTCACCTTCTGCGCGGATGACGGAAGCCTGACGTTCCTGCTCGGCCTTTTCGACGATGAACTTGGCACGTTCTGCGTCCTGCTGGGCGATCTGCTTCTGCTCTACTGCCTTTGTGAAGTCCTGGCCGAACGTCATGTGGGTGATGGAAACGTCTTCGAGGACAATGTTGAATTCCTTGGCACGCTTGAGCAGATCCTCGCGAATACGGGCCGAAACAACCTCTCGCTGGGTAATGAGCTCAGCAGCGTCGAACTGAGCCACGGTAGCCTTGAGAACTTCGTTTCCAATGGAAGGAAGGACACGCTCGTCGTAGTCGATGCCAAGCGACTGGTAAATCTTGGGAAGATGCTGAATGTCGGGTCGGCTAAGCACACGAAGGGTCAACGAGACCATCTGCAAATCCTTGGAACCGGTCGTAGTGGAAATGTTGCGTGGCTTGATACGGACATCGTAGAGAATCGCCTTTTGCAGCCAAGGCACGAGGAAGTGCGTTCCTTCGTTGGTAGCAATATCCTTCACACCCTGGAATCGATCGAACATGACGGCGCGGTATCCACCTGGTACGTCGTAGAGCGAAGCCTGAAGTGCCATAACACCGAGTCCCAATGGGACGGCGAAACGTGCCGCCAAGGTCGACATGCTGTATGTATGCGGTTGGGAGTAGTAGGGTACAGAGAAGGGTCTGCGTTCAAGGTGAAGAGGCGTGAGAGATGAGGGTGAATGAAAGGCGAGCCGACGACGATGCGAAGAACTGAATTGGCTTGTGCTGAGCCAACACCTGCTTGTCGCGGCTTTGCACATCAACGTAAGCTCGCACTGCTCAGCCAAGAAAAGGAGCGCTGGAGCTTTTTTCGCACGAGACTTTTCTGACAGCTGATTTTTGAGATCGAGCTAAGAAGAAATCCCTGCTTGTTGCACGAGGGAAAAAAAGTCAGAAGAAAGCCTCCACCTGGTGTGTGCTTCGCTAAGGGACCGACTCTGAACCCTGAAGGATGCAACTCCGATGACGGTTGTGACACACGGAGGGCACAAGACTAGCAAGCTTTGTCACCGACCTTGATTCTTCAACCTACAACATCATCGCAGAAGGTAGCAACTGGTGTTCACGCAGCAGAGTCCGGCCATAGGATGTCGCTTCAAGGCCCCACCGGGTCGATATGGAGAGCGTTGGCGCGTTCATCTGCTCAACCTAGGCGATACCGCACCGCAAAAGAGGCACAGCATAGTAGCTCACGGCATGCTTCGACATCGAGAGTCACACTCGGGATCAACAAGAGCTCGACCAGAGCAGGACCCTCTTCTTCGCCACGTGCGCATGCTCGGGCGAACAACAGCGATGCGTCGAGCTCATCTTCCGCACCGAAGCAAAGGAGGCTGCTACCCCCGCAACCCGGCAGAGGCGTGATGAACGAATTCATCGACGAGGCTAAGCGGGATATGCAACTACGCAAAATGCCATACGATGAAGCCGATTTACAATGGTTACGAGAAGCGCGCTACAACGTGTATGCGCTGAATGGCAAGCAAACGAAATTGCAACAGGAGCAGAAACAGATCACGACCGAACTCAATCAACTCTTCAAAGCGGACGCAAAAGCCGCCAAGAAGTGGGCTCGCAAGCTGAAAGGGCCGGTAAAGGATTTAGGCGTTGCAGACGCAAGTGAGGATGCTGCTAGCGATAGCAAGGATGCCGAAGCAGAAAAGTCGACCGTCAAAGGCAAGGGTGTAGAATCAGAAAGGCCAATCGCCAAAGGCAAGGAGGACAAGGATGCAGATGCAGATGAATTACAAAGCAAGGGCAAGGAGGACAAGGATGCAGAAGCAGAAAAGTCGACTGTCAAAGGCAAGGAGCGTAGGGACAATGAGCAGGAGCGGCATGTCAAGGAGCTACGCGAGCGCGCCAAACAGATCAAACACGAGCTGGACAAAGTGCAAAAGCAGCAAGACGAGATTCGCGATCGAAGTCATAGGATACGCCTGTCGTGGCCCAACCACTGCCATCCTGACGTACCAGTCGGACCCGAGGAGAACGCAGTGCTGGTCTCTGTTAAGGATCCACTCAACATTCTACCCTCCGAGTTTGACGTTATGAAGGAGTCATGGAACCAATCGGTCATTCAAATTAAGCATTTCCCTGAGGGACCACAAGCCGATTCCAATCGTGATCATCTGGCGGTTGCATCTACAGCAAGCAGCGCAGAGGTCGACATGGTCTCTGGCTCACTAGCAACGGGAAGCTCATGGCCCTATCTGCTTGGTAGTATTAGCTTACTCGAGCATGCTCTTTCGCAGTACGCCATGTCAATCGTCATCCGCAAAGGTTTCACAGCCGTGTCTCCACCCGATGTCGTGCGTGCCGACCTGGCCGATCGATGTGGCTTCCGCCCCCGAGACGAGAAAGCCAAGCAGACCTACTTTCTCGAAGGGGCGAAGTCGGAAGGAGCGCAAGATGTACACCAGCAAAAACAGCAGAGCTCTGCCGATCTGTGCCTCGCAGCCACAGCGGAAATTCCTCTTGCTGGCCTGCTCGCCTCACGCACATTCGAATCGCCTAGACGGCCAGGAAAATTCTTCGGCGACGATTCTTCGTTGATTCAGCAATCGGAGCTTCCCATCAAACTTGCTGCTCTCGGGCACGCTTTCCGCGCTGAAGCGGGCGCTCGTGGGGCCGATACTCGCGGATTGTACCGCGTGCATCAATTCAGCAAGATCGAGATGTTCGTCGCAACGGCCGGTGGGTTGGAACAGAGCAATGCTATGCTGGAGGAGTTGCGCAGTACGCAAGAGGAGATCATCGGAGGTCTGGGGCTGCCATATCGTGTGCTGGACATGCCGACGGAGGAGTTGGGTGCAAGTGCGTACCGCAAGTACGATATCGAGGTGTGGATGCCGGGGCGAGGATCGTGGGGAGAAGTGTCGTCGGCATCCAACTGTACCTCGTATCAGGCATTGCGATTGGGGATCAAGCTCAAACGCAGCGGTCCGTATGGCCGAAGCTCTCCCTCTCCGAACGACGATGCCGCTGATCCGCGTCATCCTACCGTGCACACGCTCAACGCAACAGCCGCAGCCATTCCTCGACTCATCGTTGCTATCCTGGAAAACCACGGCGTGGAGAAGGGCAAGCTTGTTCTTCCCGACACGCTCAAGCCGTTCTGGTTGGCCGGCGATCAGGATCCCAACGTCACTTGGCTGCACACAGGCAAACTCAGTCCGGGCTCACAATCGCGCCTACAGAGGGCCTTGACGCAAGTCCGCACAATCGCCAAGAAGAACGGCACCGATGCGCCTACGATGGTCGCTTCATTCCTCATCTTGCATGAGCTTACTGCGATCGTTCCTCTCGTGATCATGTTTTACGTCTTTGGAGCACTTGGCGTTGGCACTGCCGTTTTGCAGTGGCTGCTTGGCGAGGCCGCCGAAGATGCAAAGCAGCAGCAAGGCGACGATGACTCGAAAAGCCTAAGCGCACGCTTCCGTGCCTGGGCACGACTCAAGGAGGAGCGTTTCGAGCGTTACTGCCGAAAGAAAGGATACCTTGGATTCGAGAAGCAAACCACGGAAGAGATCGACCAGGCGGGTGATCTGGGCAAGTCAAACCACCTGGCTGGCTCGTTTGCGAATATGGTCGCTGCGTACATCTTGGTCAAGGCTCTGATTCCGGTGAGGATCGGAGCTTCGGTTGCGTTGGCAGGGCCATTTTCGAGGACGGTGTTGGAGCCGGTGAAGAATTTGGCTCGCCGTGTAGCGTTTTTGCAGCGTCGACCGGTGGGTAAGGCTCCAGCATCGTCATAGACTTGGCTCGATTGATTTCCACCGAAGGGCTCTGTGCAACCTTAGAATGATATCGTTACACACGGAACAAACAGCGTCGTTAGATTTGAACTGCAAAGCTCGCTGCATGTGTCTTCAGACTGTGAAAAAATAGGGACATGTGACATCGTACTTAATGTAACAACAAAAACTCATTGATCACGTGCAGACGCGTGTTGGCGGTCCAGATTCTCTCTGATTAGATGGCCTCTAGCTGCGCTTTCTGTATAGGACTGTACGGCTTGAATGTGCTCTCTGTGTTCACCCTCCGTGATTGCGCCTCTCGACCTCGAGAACACTCCTGCCAGAGTGATGATTGGCCTCTTCATTACTTCGTTGTCACGGAAGTGTGTGCAAAAACCTTATCACAGAAGCAAGACCTGCGTGCTGTCACGTTCGAGGAAGTGACGAGGTTGTGATCAGCTAGTGATCAGCTCAGGGACACAATGTGACTAACGATTTAGTGTGCTGAGCTACAAAGGGCGTTCGAAGCGGCTTGCTAAGTCTAGCAAGTGTTGCTCTCTGTGTGCGCTTCAAGTGTCAGTGTTCGGTTGCTGAGCTCGAATGCTTCCGCACAGTCGGCGGGCAGAGACACAAAGCGCGTCTTGTTTTTGGCTGCGAAACCCGCTCGTGCAGTTGGCCTGCAGCGCATAAGGTCTGGACGCGAAAAAAAAGTGTTGCTCTCTGCCCGCGCCACACCCTAGCCAACACTTCCCGCACCGAAATTCAGCTGAGCTTCCGAAACGCTTGATGCGCTCTTCTCGTTTCGACTACGCATATCTCTTCTTCCCTTCCGACTATCCTCCTCTCCACATCCATCAACACCGCAAGAACCGCCCTTCCACCACAACCACGTTCCCAAGCCAGCTGCACCTTCGTAAAGCAGCGGCGATTCGATTGGTGGAAGCCCTCCACCATTCTTCCAAACAACTGGCTGCCTGGTGCTGCCTCACTGCTCAGACACGCCAGACTTTGTCCTCGAACCTTTGTCGCCTCGACGCAGCTCTTGTCGCGCCCAGTGCATCAGCGCGCTACATCTCCTCTGTCCTCTTTATACCCTCCCGCGTATCTCACAACGTCGGCACCTATCCCAGTCCCCAAATTCGTCGACACCGCCGCTCGTCGTTTCTCCACATCCACGAACACCATGTCAGATATCGAATCAGACTACGAAGAGAGCTTCTCGCTTCCGGCTGCCAAGAAGTCTTCTGCCGCTGCCTCCAAAGCTAAAGCCACCGCCAGGCCCAAAGCAGCAACCGCAAAGGCAGGTACCTCCAAGGCCAATGGCACCGCCAAGCCAAAGAAGCAGCCTCTCGCCAAGCGAAACAGCAATGGCGCCGACAGCGATCCCGATGTCAGCATGATGGACAGCGAGGCCGACATCTCCTTCCAGCCTCCCGCTCCCACCAAGTCATCCAACAACAAGAGCGCGTCCGAGACCTACCAGAAACTCTCGCAGCTCGAACATATCCTCAAGCGTCCCGATACCTACATTGGCAGTGTCGAAAAGCACACAGAGAAGCTTTGGGTCTTTGACAAGATCAAGCAGCAGATGGCGTACCGCGAGACCACCTTTGTCCCCGGTTTCTACAAGATCTTCGACGAAATCCTCGTCAATGCTGCGGATAACAAGGCGCGAGATCCTGGCATGACCCACCTCAAGGTCACCATCGACCGTGAGGAAGGCTCAATTTCTGTTTGGAACAACGGTCACGGTATTCCTGTTGAGATGCACGAAAAGGAGCGTGTCTACATCCCCGAGCTTATCTTTGGCCATCTCCTTACATCTTCCAACTACGATGACAACGAAGCCAAAGTCACCGGTGGTAGGAACGGTTATGGTGCCAAGCTCGCCAACATCTACTCTACCGAGTTCACCGTCGAGACCGCCGATGCCAAGAATCAGTGCAAATACAAGCAGGTCTTCACCAACAACATGCACGACAAGGGCAAGCCCAAGATCACGCAGCACAAGAAGGCCGAAGAATACACATGCATCACTTTCAAGCCCGACCTCAAGCTCTTCGGCATGGAGTCGATCGATGATCACATGGAGGCTCTGATGCTCAAGCGTGTCTACGATATGGCAGGTACCGTCAAGGGCATCAAGGTGACGCTCAATGGCGAGTTGCTCAAGATCAAGAATTTCAAGCAATACGTCGAAATGTACGTCACTGCCATCAACGAGCTTGGAGGTAAGACCGACAGCACCGAGGATGCTGGAGCCGATATGCCCGCTGGCGCTGCTCCCAAGCCCGCCATCATCTACGAGTCTGTCGCCGACAAGGGTCGCACCTGGGAGGTGGCGTTCGCTGTATCCGACGGCGAGTTCCGCCAGGTCTCTTTCGTCAACAACATTGCCACCATCAAAGGGGGTAAGCACGTCGACCACGTCGCTGATCAGGTCATCAACCGACTCATCGAGCAAGTCAAGAAGGACAAGAAGACCGGCAAAGTCATGCCAAACCAGGTTCGACAGCAGCTCTGGGTGTTCGTAAACTGTCAGATCGTCAACCCTACCTTCGATGGCCAGACCAAGGAGACTTTGACGTTGAAGCAGAGCGCTTTCGGAAGCAAGTGGACGCTCACCGACGAGTTCGCCAAGAAGATCTTTAGGTCTGGCGTCATCGACAACATTGTCAGCTTTGCCCGCTTCAAGCAGGACCAGGCCCTCAAGAAGACCGACGGTCACAAGCGAACCAGAATTACGAACATTCCCAAGCTCGAAGATGCCAACAACGCTGGTGGTCGCAAAGCTAAGGACTGCACGCTCATTCTCACCGAAGGTGACTCCGCCAAGACGCTCGCCGTCTCCGGTATCGCTGAAGTCGGGCGTGACAACTTTGGTGTCTTTCCGCTTCGAGGTAAGCTTCTCAACGTCCGCGAGGCCACACACGATCAGATCATGAAGAATGCCGAGATCAAGGCCATCAAGGAGATTCTCGGTCTCCAGCACGGCAAGCAGTACCTCGATGTCAACAGCTTGCGATACGGAAGTATCATGATCATGACCGATCAGGATCACGATGGTTCGCACATCAAGGGTCTCATCATCAACTTCCTCGATCACTTCTACCCTTCGCTGCTCAAGATCCCCGGCTTCCTCGTCGAATTCATCACACCTATTGTCAAGTGCAACAAGGGCAACAAGGAGCTTTCGTTCTTCACCATTCCAGAGTACGAGAGGTGGAAGGAGGCCAACAACAATGGCAAGGGATGGCGCATCAAGTACTACAAGGGTCTCGGTACTTCCGACTCGCAAGCTGCCAAGAAGTACTTCCGTGCCATGGACAAGCACTTGCTACCGTTTGACACCACTCAGGAGGGTGACCGCGAATTGATCGATCTTGCCTTCAACAAGAAGAAGGCTGATGACCGTAAGGAGTGGCTTCGCCAGTTCCGTCCAGGCACCTACCTTGACCACAACATCGACAAGATTCCCTATGCCGACTTCATCAACAAAGAGCTCATCCTCTTCTCGATGGCCGACAACGTTCGTTCCATTCCTTCCGTCGTCGATGGTCTCAAGCCTGGTCAGCGAAAGGTCATTCACGTCATGTTCGAGCGCAAGAGCTACTCTGAAGTGAAGGTCAACCAGTTGGTCGGTAGCGTTATGGGTCAAACCGCCTACCACCACGGTGACGCTGCGCTCAACATGACCATTGTCGGTCTCGCACAGAACTTTGTCGGTAGCAACAACGTCAATTTGCTTGATCCAAGGGGTCAATTCGGTTCTCGATTGCTCGGTGGTAAAGATGCCGCGTCGGGACGATACATCTTCACTGCTTTGCCCAAGATCACGCGTGCGCTCTTCCCGCAGTCCGATGACGCCCTGCTCGAGTACTTGGATGATGACGGACAGAGGATCGAGCCGCAGTGGTTCTGCCCTGTGGCGCCTCAGGTGCTCATGAACGGCGCCGACGGTATTGGTACTGGTTGGTCCACTTCGGTACCCAACTACAACCCACACGACATCGTCGCCAACTTGCGACGCCGCATGGCGGGCGAGGATCTTGTTCCTATGAAGCCCTGGTACCGTGGGTTCACTGGCGATGTCGAGGAGATGGCGCCTGGTCGATTCAAACTTAGCGGTCGTGTCACTCAGATTGACGAGAAGACCTACGAGATCACCGAGTTGCCCATCCGCGTCTGGACGACACCTTACAAGGAGTCGCTCGAGGAACGCATCACATCCACTGACAAGGTGCCAGCCACCATCAAAGACTACAAAGAGTATCACACCGAGTCTAACGTTCACTTCATTGTCGAGCTCACCGCCAAGGGCCAAGCTGAGATTGCCGACAAAGGTGTCGAGACCTTCTTCAAGCTGGCTACGCAGATCTCGACGACCAACATGGTCCTCTTCGACCAGGAAGGCAAGATCAAGAAGTATTCTTCGCCCGAAGAAATTCTCGAGGATTTCTACCTCTTGCGTCTTTCCTACTATCAGAAGCGTAAGGAATACTTGGTCGATCAGTTGAAGCTCATGTACGACCGCCTCTCGAACCAGGCGCGCTTCGTCCAGATGATCATCAGCCGTCAGCTCATCGTCTCCAACCGTAAGCGCGCCGACATTGTGGCCGAGTTGCGTGAGAAGGACTTCCGTCCCTTCCCCAAGAGCGGCAAGGCAGTCGTTGCGGCCGAGCCCGAAGACGAGGACCCCGTCGACGAGGAAGACATCTCCGCCGACTCGGACTACGATTACTTGCTCAACATGGCCATCTACAACTTGACCAAGGAAAAGGTCGACAAGCTGCTCAAGGAGCGTGACGGCAAGGAGGAGGAGCTCAAGACTTTGATCGGCAGATCGCCGCAGAACTTGTGGGACGAGGACCTCACCAGGTTCCTCGAGCTGTGGGAAGAGATGCTCGCTGAGGACGAGCGTCGCCTGAAGGATGTTTCGAAACAGGTCAAGAAGGGCAAGCAGATCAAGAAGCCTGCCCCCAAGGGCGCTGCAGCTCGCCGCGTGCTGAAGAAGCCCATCAACTCGGATGGCGAAGAGGAGGACGAAGAGGATGCAATGGACCTTGGTGATGACTCGGAAGACGACTTCAAGCCTTCGACCACGGCAGCCAAGAAGAAGGCGGCTCCGGCTCGCGCCAGTCCAGCGAGGAAGCGTGCCGCTGCCGATGCTCTGGATGATGATGACATGGCTCAGCTCCTCGCCAAAACCAGCAACGGCAAGGCGACTGCCAAGAAGCCCCGTTCCAACGGCGCTGCATCGCGATCGGTAACGCCTCAAGTTATCGTCGATCTCAGTGATGACGGTGACAGCAAGGACGATACCAAGCTTGCACCCATGTTCCGCAAGCCCGCCGCCGCCGCCGCCAAGAAAGCTGCTCCTAAGGCGGCAGCCAGCAAATCCGAAGATGCACCCAAGGCATTCTCACTTTCCGACTCTGAGGAGGAATTGCTCCCGGCACCCAAGACCAAGAAGAGCGCCGCAGCCAAGCCTGCCGCTACCAAGAAGACTACTGCCACCGGTCTCGGACGCAAGAAAGCCGCCGCCAAGGAGTCTGATGACGACGAGGTTTCGTTTGCTATCGACAGCCCCGCTGCTGGTCCTTCGCGAACTTCGGGTCGCTCCGCACGCGCTGCCTCCAAGACGAGCTACAAGATTGCCGACTCGGAGGACGAAGATATTTAAGTCATGATTATAGCGTGATGGTGAAAGAGCCTTGATGGCTCAGTGATGTAGTATAGCAATGCTGTTGTGACTAGCAGTGTACTGTTCCTTGTTTCATTTTCTGTTTCGTTGGGTAATCGTAACGTTTCCTATCAAAAACAAGCTCGTGCGTCTTGTCGAGCCTTTGCCATAGAACGGTACGTTCTGTGTCGTAGAGTTGAGAAGCTTGCGCCACTCCACGGCCTGACTGCAGTTTTCTTATCCTTACGCACATGCTGAACAGACGCAACGGATGACAAATGGCTTGTCTTGCAGATGGGCTCATAGCACTGCGTGTTGCTTGATCGACTCATGAAACTCGGGTGTTAGCGTTCCGGCGAGGAATTGCAGCGGTCTAAAAGACTGTCTCTCGGCACAAGCGTAAGCGTTCTACATGCTATCCTTGTCACCTGTGTATCTGGGGAAATGCTGATGACAAGATGGTAGTATTGCGATTATCCGAGAGCAATATTAGAACGAACCGCCGCTTCCACTCCCCGCGCTATCCCTTCCTCCCCCACCGGCAGCAGCCGCCCTCGCAATTCCCGCCTTACTACTCCTATTATTTCCACTCTCCTGATCGGCCGCCAGCACAGCCTCGGCATACATCATCTTGTACTTGACCAACTCCTCTGCCATTTCTTCTTTTGCAATTTTGGCCATCACCACATCCTTAACCATCTCAACATGCTCTGCATTGACCGAATTGAGTTGTTCTTCGAGCGCTTTCACCCTCGATGCAAGGTTGCGGTTGACAAGGCGAAGGGCTTCGACTTCACGACGATGTGCGTTGGCGGCACGAACTTGGACGTCGAACTCTGCGGCGAAAGTGTCGAGGAGGAACGGGGTGATTTTGATCTCGAAGGCGTCTCGTACGAATTCGTTGGTTCGATAGCTTGGTTTGGCTGCTTTCGCCGCTTTGTCCCTCACAGACGTCGAAGAAGACGATGTCGAGGACTGAATCGAGGAGCGTACTTCTCCACTCGGCATACCACCTGCTGTACGGTCCCCTTCTTCCTCCACCACACCGTTCGCCTCTGAACCAGAGTCGGGCCGACGATAACATTCAAACAGCTCCAACTTGAGAAAGTTGACCGCATGATCAAAGTTGAGCTCCAACAACTTTTCTTCGTTCTTCTTCATCAATGCGATCGCAAATCTAAACAACGCTTCCACGCCTTCTGCAAATACCGAGTCCAAGATCCTGTAAACGAAATCGAGCGGGAACCGGTACGAGAAGAGCGTCATGAACCACTGACTTGCGTACATGCTCGATTTGACGCCTTGTCGAACAAGATGTCGATGAAGGAGCGGCAAAAAGTCTTCGAGTAGTCGATCGAATTGGAAGAGTCGAAGTTGCAAAGCTGGCATGTTGGGCGTGAAGTGGCCCCGCAAATCGTAGCTCTTCATCAGCCTTACAAAGGTGCTGAACGCCTCTTCGTCAGGCATGTTCAAGAGCAAAGGTCCAACGACGAATTGCATCCCTTGACAGTAGCCCACTTCAGGATCGTACAACGAGTACGCTTTGATAACGTTGAACAGATTCTCCTGCCCAATGCCCTTCCCGTCTTGGAAGTAGTCTTGCTCGGGAAACGTTCGATTCAAGTCCCTTCGAATCGCTTTCTCGTGCGAGCTGGTTTGCTTGAGGTAGTAAGCGTAGATGATCTCCATCTCTTCGTTTTTGCTGCTACTCATGAGTTGCCACATCATCCCGCGTAGCGCTGGGGGAATACCGGCTTGAATGGCTCGACTGAGTTGACGCGGATGATTACGGGCAACGGATTGATAGTTGGACATGACGTCGCCCCAGAATTCCCAATCGATCTCTTCGTCACCGAGCTCTTCGTTGGGAGGGCCTTCCCACGTCGTTTCGGCTGTAGAGGTGATGGATTCTCGTTGCGTCGCCGATGCGGTTGCTGCAGTGGTCTGCGATGTTGGAAGCTGCGATGCTTGCGGTGCGAAAGCTCGCTCACCATTCGAGTCATGACTGGACGAACCTGCTTCCTCGTTCAGCGCACGGTTCTGCGAGTCGGTACGAGAATGACGCTTCCCCTGTTCCCTCAGCTTTTCGAAATCCTTGCGGAGCTTGACCGCACCGTCAATGCTGGCACGCATCTGCTTGGGATCGCCACTGAGACGCTTGTTCTGCGTCTCCAATCGAGCCAGTAAAAAGTCGTAGTTGGACGAATCTCCATTCCCGTTGCGCGGAGAGGCGGCGGGAAGATCGAAATCAGTGGAACGCGGTTCAGCTCCATTGGTGGTGATTGTGTCTCGCCTCGAATCACGTCGATTTGCCGCGGACCAGCCTGCCTCGTCTGCACCAACTTCACCGGGAGCGGGACTGCTGCCAAGGCTGACGATGGAAAAGTGATTTGAATTCATCCCTGGTGTATCTGGTGGATGGTTGGCCGGGGATGCTGAATGTGCGTCACCAGCGTGTTGCGAGAAGCGGATAGGCTGTGAGGAAGAGTCATCGCCTGAAGCGAAAGGGTTGGAGATGGTCTCGTCAGGTTCGAGCATGGATGTGGCACCCACGGAAGGAGGCACCTTCTCGACGTGATCGGGTAACGTAGCTTTAGCACTTTCTTCGTCGAGGATGAGGCTGTCGGATGCGGATTGGCTGTCGCGGATCTCTGCTGAGCTGAGTGGTGTTTCTGCTGCGTCGTCGTGGTTCTTGTCGTCTGAAGCTGGCGCCGTCAGAGTCGCGGTGGAGGGGCTATTGGCAACACCATTCGCTTTCTCCACGCTGGCTGATGTGCTGCCATCTGCTTCCGCGTGGGTTCCAGAGGGTTCAGGGAAGGGCGCGTCGGTGGCCTTGGGAGTCATGACCTGTGCATCCGCTGTATCTGCGGTCAACGAAGGCCGGCGAAGCGGTTGATCCGCAGTATCATCGCCCTCGTTCTCTTTCGACTCTGCATCGAGCTCATGCGCCAGTGTAGGCGGCTCGATAGCAATAGCGCTAGATGATGGGGTGAGCTCGTCAATGTGGGAGCCATCAGCTGCATCTTCAAAGTCATCGTTGTCCGTGTGGGTGCTTGACTCGTAGCCGTCGTGATGCGTTTCGTCTGATGTTGTCTGGACTGAGGAAAGTTCGTCCGCTAGTGATGGCTGTGCAGGTGGTGCTGCGTCCGGTGCAGCCTCGATGCTTTGTGAAGCTGAGGTCCTCTTGGCATCGGTTGTGCCCGACTTTCTGGCGCCTTTGCGAGCCATCTTATGGTATCGATCGTAAGGACCCTCGAGCTTGTTCCGGTCGATTCTTCGCCGTAAGCGTCTTCTGCTATGGGAGTTCGTGGGAGCTCGTGGGTCGTGAGTGGTGATGGTTGACCGTGAACGTCGAGGATGGAAGGGGAGCCGGAAGAAGGGGCGCGTCGAGGTTGATGGGGATCGAATGCCAAGAGTAGATAGACTTTCGATGCCGATGCTCAGTCGAGGTGCTGAATGCTGAGCTTGATGTGGCGTCAGGGAATGTGATGTATCGAGGTCAAGGCGATGTCGGAGAGGTGCCGATGACAAGGAACAAGGAGGAGCAGAGCATGCACGCCAGTCTCGGTTTTTTGGCCTTCGAAGAGGTTTTAAGGGTTCTCGAGCCAGCGTGCGTGCCCTGAATGGTCTGTGCCGCGTGAAATGCGTGAATTTAACGCTCCGTCACGGCCAGGCTGAGACTTTGGGAATGTATGCTGCCGAGCTTGGCTGCGTGTCTTCGCAGTTGCTTGTAGGTCACAGCCTACTAAAGCATAGGACCCTTCCCAGGAGCCTCAGCCTCACGCGCGCCATGTGCGATGTGCGATGGCCTCCTCAAGATCAACGAACGGTACACAGCCAGAGAGAAGATCCTTTCAGCAGTCGTGATTTTCGGGTCGGCAGCTGTTAGACTTGCTTTCAGGGTCTCCGGCCAATTCACCGCTCAACCACCGAGCTCTCACCACCAAAAGAAAGTTGAGAAGAACACACAAGTTACACAGACACACCAAATCCTTTCCAAGTCACAACACACTACACCGAGCATGTGTGGCATCGGCGTCTCGATAGCGCAAGCCTCCGAGTGCCACAAATGTCCATCATTGGAGCATTTATGGCCTTCCGTCCTCAAGAACATCAATCGTAGAGGCCCAGACTTTCAGAACACGATCCACCACGATTTCGAGCCGGCAAATACCAATCATGCCTCAACAAAGTGGACATTGTCGCTCACATCAAGCGTACTGAGCCTCCGTGGTGCCGGTATCACTACTCAGCCACTCTCGAGCTCTGATGGGCGCCTAGCTCTCGCTTGGAACGGCCAGATCTTTGATTGGAATGCTTCGAATCATGCAACCTCTTCGCGTGTGCGTCTCGATGCTGGAGAGAATGACGGCATCATCCTCCTAGATCGGATCCAAGAGCTTCTCGCCGAGCCAGGGCAACAAGATGACAAAGTATCGATACAGCACGCGCTCAACGCTGCTCTGGCAGAGATCGAAGGTCCATACGCCTTCGTGCTGCTCGATCGCCATGAATCCAAACTCTACTTTGGTCGAGATCCACTAGGACGTAGATCGTTACTGCTCTATGAGCCTTTGGACGCATCAGCTCTGGCCATCATTTCCGTAGCAACCGCAGAGTTGCTGTCCAATGAACCCGAAGCAAGCTTGACTGAGGTCGCATGCTCGTCCCTGTTCACTATCGACCTTCTCGATGCACCAGCTTCTCCAAAGCCTCTTCCACGTCACACCTCCAACTTCACCTCGCGCCTCCTCCTCCGCGAGCTTCGCCCATCTCAGCCCAACAAAGAATCCGCATCGTCTTTGCCACAGCAAGACATCGACGACTTCAGAGCGACGTTCCTCTCTGTCCTCGCGGAAAGCGTACGCAAGCGCGTTACTAACATCAACACCGATCAACCTGCCAACGAGGCACACGTTGCCGTGCTCTTCTCTGGCGGTCTCGATTGCACGACCCTCGCTCTGCTAGCTGATAGGTACGTGCCATCAGAACAGCCTATAGACCTGCTCAATGTTGGATTCGAGAACGTTCGTGCTATCGAAGCGGCCAAGCAAGAAAGGGAGAAACGGCTGCGCTCCAAGAATAAGCCGGTCAGTAAGAAGTTTGGCAAAGGTACACGGCATCCTGCCCTAGCTCTAGCGGACAATGGCGACGGAGCTACAACATTGCAGGATGAAGCAGAGGAGGTGCGAAAGGAAGAAGAAGCAGAAAGCGAGCTCGGATTGTTAGACGACATCTACGCAGTACCCGATCGTCTCACCGGTCTAGCCTCCTACCGTGAGCTTTGCGCCTTGGCTCCCGAACGTCGGTGGAACTTTGTCGCCATCAACGTTCCTTACACCACCTACACAGCTCACCGGGCTGAGGTGGAATCGCTCATGTCCCCCACCTCTAGCGTTATGGATTTGAGCATTGGTTCCGCGCTCTACTTTGCTTCTCGTGCACGCGGACATCTCGTTCCCTCTCAAACTACCTCTTGTAAAGTTGAAGAGGAGGGGGAGAGCTATACTTCGCCCGCACGCGTCCTCATCTCCGGTCTAGGCGCAGACGAGCTTTTGGGTGGCTACAGCCGACATCGTCAGGCTTACACCCGATCTTCGATGGCAGGTTTGATCGATGAATTGCAGCTCGACCTTGATCGATTACCGGAACGAAACTTGGGTAGGGACGATCGAATTCTTTCTTGCCACGGAAAAGAAGCTCGGTACCCATACCTTGATCGTTCGGTCATTGAATTCCTTACTGGTATCCCCGTTGAAGCAAAAGTCGATGTAGAGAGAATAGGTACGGAAGGAGCCGGTGGAGACAAGAGACTGCTTAGAGACGTTGCCAAGGATTTGGGATTGAGAGGTGCGAGCGAGCTCAAGAAACGAGCGATGCAGTTCGGGACCAGATCAGCCAAGATCGATGCGGAAAGTAGGAATGTCAAAGGGCATCACAAATTGAATTAGAGACTCGTGGGGACTGCAAGGCTGTAATACTAGTACTCCGTCAATGACATCGCCAGGAATCTCTGTACGCGATGTGTGAGATCGATGTGTTGCTTTTGTTGTTCCATGCCGCCCTTTGTCGACTGCATCGATCTCAATTGTAAAAACATGAGGACACAAGGGGGGTTGAAGCGGAGCTGTGCAGATTGCATGCTGAGCGGCCTAGCCGAGATTAGAGGTAGCCGTTTAAGACTGCTGGTAGCTCCTTTCATGCAAGAGACGGGTTCTTGGGCGTCTCAACTGCATGAGGACGGTCGTCACATCCTGTCCACTTGCTCGAAAGGCCAGGTCATTAAGTGGTTTGATGGTTTCTTAATTATGGTACTTCTTCATCATCTTTGCGAATGTGTAGTTGCGCAGAGCAGTAGATTCAGCACGCTGAGGGACAGCAGCGTCCTTTCCGCGCACCAATGCCAGCAACCTAAGGCTGTTCTTGCATGTAGTTGAGATTACTGCATTGACCTATATACATGCGATCTCGCACATTCACGAAATTAGTAGGCTGTGTCCATACGTACCGGTAGCATTCTCCTTGACCAGTTCCGCCGATCGGAAGCACATTCTCACAGCCAGAAAGGTTGACTTTGTTGTGAGCGAAGCGCCGTATCTCCTCCAGAAGCCGTTCTTGTACTGATGGCCTCCGAGCAGGTCCGTACAATATCGCATCAATTTGCGGTATGCATGCCCATGGGCCTTGACCTGGTTGTCCATTTGATTGGTTTTCAGCACGGCGTCATGTTCAAGACGGTCAAAGAATGAACCCAACGCTTCGATCAGACCCGAATGCGTGAGGGGAACGTGCGTTGTTGAAACAAGGGTTGAGACTTGCAAGTAACTTACAGCCTGGTCGCCATCAGCAGTGCTGAATCGTTGGCTGTCTAACGGGCAGTACCCGTCTCACCCGCTCAATTCTCCTGGTGCTTGTCTGTCATTGTTGAAGCATTCACCGAGAAAGGCTGCTTAGCTTGGGAATCCAAAGTGCCAAGGTTCACCTAAGTTACTCTGGAAGTCCTGCCGGTCAGCACATTTGAATGCCGTCCTATGTTTGCCTCAACCGCGTACAAAAAGAACGCAGCACGCATGTCGACCTCCTCGATATTACCGGACCGCAGTGCAATCTCGGTGTCCACGAGAGGATGGTCAAGCCGACCGGAAAGCGTTTCACTGGCATCTTTGAGTGCTTCCTCGCCGTACGAAAGAAGCCAACACGCATGTCGACTAACAGAACTGAAAGCGGATCTGTCCCAAGAATCTAGGTCGTTTGTGTCGTGAGACGAGCTTGAGCTTAACTTCAACACGCTTTTCACGCCGCTGGGTATCTCATGGTTGTCACGCGTACACTATGGTTGATAAATTCAACAAGAGAGTGTCCGAGATTGCAAATCGAAGAGTAGGTAGTGAGGCAAGAAGTTGTTCGTGTTGAAAATGGGAACCGAAACTTAGAGAGGAGTGAAAACGAATGTGAAGCGGCTCCATTTGATCTGGAGTCTATCCCGGAACAAGCGCATATCGGAAGCAAGACTCACTGCGAGTAGTTGCCCACCGGAGGGTAACCCATCCCACTCTTACCCGGACCACCCTGTGGGGTCAATCTACTCGGGCTACTTCCCCTGAACGAATCATGGGTCATCGCGCTACCAGCACCCAACATCATTCCGTCTCCGCCTTCCGAGCTCGAAGTGCCAAATCCAGGATCTTTGACCTCCCAAACGGCCTGTTTGCTTCCCACCGAGAATTCGAGGTCTTCCTTGGTAATTGAGTCCCAATACTTGTACACCATCATGACGGCTAGCAACATGCAAAGGGTTCCGAAGAATGTTCCGTCAATGTAGTGCTTAACGGCACGGCAGACTTCTTCTCCGAATCCATACATGAGGATGAGGCCAGCAGCGAAGAAGAAGAGACCAAAGGTGATGTCACCCAATGGCCATCTGTCGTCGAGGGTACGCAGAACCAGCATGATTTGCGAGACGGTATAGATGAGAACGCAGGCCAAGGGGAAGACGAGTTCTACGATCCAAAGACCGGTTTGCTTGGTCGGTGACATGCCTGCAAAGCCCTTGAATGTTGCCAAGGAGACAAAGACACCAATGGCGAAGAGGACGATCGAAGAGAGGCGCAGGAACCAGAGCGACTTTGGTGTACCATCTTCGGCGAATTGGAATCCAACGAATCCATTGATCAATAAGCACCAAAAGATGGCTGTTTTTAACCCAACGTAAACACCTGTTAGGTAAAGGTATGCTGCAGAGTAGGTCGGAATGATAGCCGAATCCAAAAAGATGACCAAGATCTCCGAGAGGGCATAGAGGTAGAAGAAGAGGACGATCTCTTTACGTCCGACGGCGGTGTATTTGCTTCGAATGTGGTAGACCATGATGGCTGTCATGATGAGGGCAGCAATGTGAATGAAGCAGGTGGCAGGTTGGAAGATGATGGTTTTGTTGATCTCGACGTTTCTTGAGTAGCAGACGGGTTCGAGACCGAGACCGGAACTGCCGAGCAATGGGCAGACGACCATGGCTACCTCATCGCAGATGAAGTTATATGATCCGAAGGAGAAGCCCATTTTGAATTATTGTGGGATGCAGTCCTGGAGTGGGATCGCTGTTTGGGTGGTGGTTTCGTGATCAGATGGGAGGAGTGCTTCGTCCGAGAGATAGCTATCAGTTGAGCCTGTTGGTGCTGAGCGTAGACTGCCCAAACTGGCGTGGTCGGATGAAGGAGTCGATGCGGACACGTAGGAGCGAGTCGACGTGAGAAGCGATTCCAACGCTGTGCAAAGTGCTGGTGCTGGTGCTGGTGCTGAGTCGAAACGACGCGATCCTGTCGAGAGTCGATGCGAAGTTGTCGCTAGCAGATACAACGTGATGGTGGTGGTGATTGTAGTGTTGAGCGTGATGCGAAGGATGAGATGGTGGAAGGACACGCGGTACGAACGAAGGCAAGATGGTAAAAAGTGAATGTCAAACGAAACACCGATCGACAGTGCGAGTGTGGAAGGGTTTCGCTTCCAAACCAACATCGAGCAGCGTTGGTTGAGACCTCGCATCAACAGTCAGTCCAGCACCGGCAGCAGGCAGCGTGAAGAGCAGGCAGCGTGAAGAGCGTGCAGCTGTTGCGACCTTTTTTTTGGAATTTCAACGCCGAGGCTCTCTGCTGCTGCTGCTGCTGCTCTTTTTCGTTAGGATAGCCAACACAGCAATTTCTCAAGACGCCTCTCGCCTCGCTTGGTTGCTGGCTGGCTGGCAGTCGATTCCGCCGCGTTTCTCCTGCCTCACGCACAAAACACACACACACACGCGCAGAGAGTGATTCCAATTTTGCATCGATGCATGCATGCAGTTCTGTAATGCTGATTTGAATTCTCTTAGCCATGCTCGCGTTGCTCAGTCAATTCCAAAGTTCGGACAATTCTTCAAATTATAACAAAGTGCAGCTGACAACAGCACTCAGCAGCGACACTGGCGAGACAACACGCTCTTTGCATGAACAGTAGAAAGGGGCGGCGATCCCCTATTTCCATTTTATTTTATATAAAAGAATATCCTTGCAGCGCTGCACTTCCCTCTTGACAGCTTGCACACAGAAAGGCAAGAAGATTGGTGAAGCTAGACGCAGGAACGGTGAGTGTGGTTGCTCGTCACACTACAGAGGCTAATAGTAAAGATATGCTGGATGGTGTCTCTGATGGCAAAGAGATGCCTTGAGATAGAGTACAAACAGAAGTGACACTGCATCGAAGATTAATGACGGCCCCGAAAGTCTTCACCAAGAGTCAACAAAGGACTGTTTTACAGAGCCCAGATCTTGACTACACTGTCCTTGCCACCTGAAACAGCGTAACGATCCATGTAGCGAAGCCTCTCGACGGGTGAAGTGTGACCGTTCAACGTCAACGAGCCATGCTGAAGCGTTGTGCGATTGAAGATCTTGGCAC
Organism: Pseudozyma tsukubaensis; assembly: GCA_001736125.1. NCBI lineage: Eukaryota > Fungi > Basidiomycota > Ustilaginomycetes > Ustilaginales > Ustilaginaceae > Pseudozyma > Pseudozyma tsukubaensis. The sequence continues at coordinate 49,936 of MAIP01000082.1, read as the reverse complement.
CATTCTCGCCCGTTGCAGCCAAGATCTTGCGCGAGTCGAATTGCAACGAAGTCACGGGATGATCGTATCGAATGGTATCCGAGATACTTCCCATACGCAGATCCCAGATTCGAATCGACTTGTCCAAACTACCCGAAATGACATTGTGTTCGTCAAACTGCAAGCACGTTACGGGGGCCGTGTGGCCTAGCAACGTACGATGCGCTTGCCCCGTCCGCATATCCCACATGCGTACGCCTCCATCGCCGGAGCCACTGGCAAGCGCATAGCCCCAGAACTGAACGCCGCCTACAAAGTCCTGGTACATCTCCCAACTTCCATCGGCACACGGTGGTGTAGGATAGGCAAAGGCACCCGAAAGATTGTTCAGTACTGAGAAAGAGTCGCGTGAACTCAGATCCGGTCGGGTGGGACCCAAGATGGCAGAGGAGGAGGCTTTGCGCGATGGCGATTCGGGGAAGCCGAATTCGGATTGCGAGATGGCTTGCGAGGAAGTTGGATTGGAAATGGCCCATAGAATGTCCATGGTGAGCACGCATTGACCCGTGTTCAAATCCCATTGGCGCAATGTCTTGTCTGAAGCACCCGTGACCAGGCAGTTGTCGTCAAAGTAGAGCGCTGTCACCGACTTGCTGTGTCCTTCCAGGCTCTTGACGCAAGGATCATACTCGTCTCGCACCTCTTCGTCCTCATCAGCGCCTGCGGTGGTGTCGCCATCGCGGATCTGGATGCTGTCCATGCTTTCGTCGCCAGCAAAGCTAACGCTTCGATTCGGGTCGGGTGATTTCCTCCTTGCTGGTAGCTCTCCTGATGCGGTCATGGTGAGCCTGGCTTCAAAGTTTTCGACTTTGGTTAGATCCCAGATGCGAATCGTGTTGTCGCTTCCACCTGTGATGCAAACTTCGTCTTCCACTTGCAGACACTTAACCACACCAGCGTGTCCGCGCAGTCGACCCACCTCATCTCCCGATGCCAGATCCCATACACGTACCGTCTCGTCCAACGATGCCGACACCAGCGTGCCGTAGGGCTCGGTGAAGTCGAGCGAGGTGATGGGTGCCGAGTGATCTGCGAGTGTCATGAAAGCAACTCCCGATGGCAGCTCGTCATGCTCCGAAGGCATAAACAAGGGTCCTTTGCGTCGACGACTGCTGCCTTGGCTGGTTGTGACGCCCGAAGCAGCGGCATTGGCAGCAGCGGCGGGTCCACCTGGCATCGCTCGCAGGTGCTTCTGCACGGCTAACAGTTCCGCAACGCCTTCGTGCTCGTCGTTGAGCTCCAACTCTTCCTCCCGGAGTCCCAGCACCTTCTTATGCAAGCCCGCCTTGATCTTCTCGAGCACCTGAATCTTGGCATCCACCGCGGCCACCTCGGCATCGATCAAGGATCGCCTGACACCCACATCGTCTTGCTCGCGCTCAATCTCGCGCAGCTGCCTTTCCAGCTCCTCGACCTGGATCACAGGTGTACGTGATCCATCTTTGCCTCGGGACAAGACGCGACTTGCTTGGTTTCTGCGGTGATGACGTTGCTCTCGTGCCTGGAATGCCGAGACGGGCTCGGTCTCGACGCCTTCCACCATGAGACCTCGCGCCTTGTCGCCCATCTGCTTGAGACCAAGCTTGGTAGGTCCCTCTGGCCCATCCTCGAATCCGCTTGCAATGGCACGCACCTTTCTGCGTCGTTGACGACCTTCGGTGGAGCTGGGTATGGTAGCTTGGAAACCGCGCAGAAGCGAAACGGAAGGTTCCGACCTGGATCTTGCGGCCTCGATCGCAGCTCTTGGGCCCGACTTTGGATCGTTTGGATTGAGATCGAGGTCTTGAGCAGCAGTGGCAAGGATGCGGTCGCTCTCCTCGAGCACAAAAAGCTCGTGAGACGTCAAACCGGTCATGGGGCCCCGACCAATTCCTGACTGGATGAGAGAGCCACCGATGCGAACGAGCGATCGAGCTGGACTGGTGATGGAGAAGCCTGGCGTCAACAAAAGTCGAGCGCGTCGCTGACCATCTGGTGTGAGGCCGAGTGCGGTGTTAGAGTTGGTAACAGCTGCCATCATGCGAGTCGTCATGAGTTGAGGTGCGACATCGGAGAGCAGACGCCCTGCTTCGTTGCCGCCGACGGTACCATTGGATCCGAGGTAGGGTGAGCCGGGTGCGAAAGGCTGTAGGTAGGCTTTGGTGGAGTTGATGGCGCCTGACAGTGTATTGCGAATGGAGGTGGAAGAGGGAAGAGAGCTGGATTCGCCGCCTCGCCCGTCGGCTCCGAGCTTGGGGCTGCTATAGCTCATCGTCCTCGTCGAAACTCACTTGTCAGTATCGATCCTAGTACTGATGCAAGTGTTTTGGATGGGCTGTGAGTAATGGCAAGGATGCAGGTGTAGCCGAAACCCGAGGTCGGCGGGGGTCGGTCGTTGATCTGCAGCGAAGTGCTCCGTGGAAAGCTTCGAGACCGAGGCCGAACAGATGTGATGGAACACGGTGCGATAAAGTTGGCGCAGTCAGAGTTGGCCGCTCCGAAAGTTCGAGATGCGGCTCGATTGGTTGCGTCTGTGGGTTTGTGATATTGCAGAAAGCGTTGGAAGAGCGCTGCGAGTTTTGCGCTTTGTGATCGTCACGATGAGGATCGACTCCGTACCTGAACGGAGACAACGAGGTGACACCGACGCCGCTTGTTTAAGCTCAAACTCAAAGCTAAAGAGGTGCCCGTGGCGACTTGTGTCGTCGATCGGTGAGAGTGCGCTGGAGTGGACGATGGCACGAGGTGTGAGATGGTTGAGCGAGGAAGACAATGAGTTGCTACCTTGTTTGACCAAGCGAGTGCAATTGCTGCGCTTGCTCTCCACTCTTTGCAGCCAACCAAGGCTTTATTCCGGTCAGTTGAGGATGTCGCAGGAAAGGGCGACCGAAAAAAGCGCACGTTTGAAAAAGGGTCAAAGTCGGGGTCTTTTGGTGTCTGCAAGCCGGAAACTCAGTCAGTCTATGGGCTCAGCTATCGAAGACCGATTTCTTTGGCGCTCTCGCACAGACACGCGCCAATTGTGAGCTTTTTCCTTCTCTCTCCCTGCCCACTAAGAGGATTCAGCGCGTTGAAAGATGGAAGAAATGGGCGTGATGTCACCGCTCACAAGGACCTTTTTGCCTTTTATTGAGACACACAAAGCCGTGTCTATCGGTATCGCTCGGTGCCACTCGGTAGCACTCTAACTGAAATGCTAAATTCTTCATGGCAAGCTCGCACAAACGTCTGTCAAAGACTTGGCTGCGCTTGGTGTCTGCAAGTCCATCGGCTTTGCAAGCTTTGTTCTAGTGCCCTACTAGCTAGACCAGCGAACTATCACATTGCTCCTGCCAGAGCGTTCGCAGCGCAACCTCGTTCGAGCAGGCATGCCTCTTGGCACTTTGTCAACGCTTTGCAGCTCGCTGTGAATCTGGAGGACCCACAAAGGAAGCACTGTTTGTCTCATCGTTGCTTCTCTTTCAACCCTTGCTCTTTGCTCTTTGAGCCAACATGGTGACTGCGCAAGATCGACTCGACCTCGCTATTCCGGTATCGCACGGCCATTCAATGCAGCCACTCAGAGGCTAAGCGGAGCACGAATCTTCTCGCAGCCTGACTGATTGATGGCATCTCTTGCCATTTTAGAAGAAAGAAGGCTTTTCGCACGTATGACGCGTGACTTGAGCCACGCTTTGGCGTTGTCCATTTACGCGAAAAACCATTTCGACCTTCGCGGTGACACTGTGACTGAAGAGGCGTGAGAAGGTGTGATTTCAGGCTGGAAAAGAGCAGCGAAATGGCAAGCTTTCGGACCCTTGGCAGGCCAAGCACGGGCGTTGGTCGGGATTCTTCTCTAGACGCTCAGGTGGGGCAGGTGCTGCTCGAAGAATCGTTGCTTGAGGCAAAGACAGGTGCACAAGAGCGTCAGGGTCGAGTGTCGCTAAGCTAGGGTTCAAGTTGCTGCCTCTCTCTCTCTCTCTTTCTCAACGTGAGCTCGTGGCTTTGCTTTGTCCTCCCCCTACTCGCCATACATCCCTGTCAAGTGGGTCCTCTTGCCATTTCTCATCTCGACCCAGTATCTTGTCTGCCAAGCATCTTTCCCTTTTCGACCTTTCCCCTGCCAGCTCTTCTCAAGCTCACAACACCGTCCAGCCTGGCTCCGACTTTTCGAGCTTGCTTAGAAGACGCAACTCCTATCACCTAAACTGCCGTCGGTCCATCGATTTCAAGCATCAAAGCCCTAGACTCTCATTGACGGCACTGCCCAACTTGTTCTCAATACCACAACCCCTTGCCGACCAACACACCTCGTCCCTTCACAATTATGCCTCTCACAAGAGCATTCTCAGCCCGCTTGCGGTCCTCTTCGCAACGACAGTCCGCACCGACAGCGCAAGATAGCCAGCACGAGGATGTTATGGTGCTCAAGCGTCAGGCAAAGGCAGCTACCCAGATCGACGCTGGTGCATGCCGAGCTTTGGTCGCTGGTGCGCTGGCCAAGCTCAATGTTCAGACCTCGAGCAAAGGCTCTTCATCCTACCAGGGCAGCTCGGCTTCCACCACTTCTAGCTCTTCAAGACCCCAGTATACACGCGGAAGTGGTCGCTTCTCTTCTCGATCTTCCATCTCGTCACGTCGTTCCATTCTAGGTAGCTCCGAGTTCGGTGACTCGTCCGACGAGGAGAATGAGGAACGAGGCAACTCTCGTAGGATCGGTGGTTGCTCTTCGCTTCCCTCCACCGCTGACCGACCCGACGACAGCAACAAGGAAAACGTCGCCCCTTTCCGATGCACATCTCAGGACATTCTCGAAAACGAAGCGCGAGATGCTCAGCAAGAAGATGCGATTCGTCGTACTACACGATCTCGTCGAAGCAGTCTCATGGAGCGTCAGACCTTCACTGCAGCCTCGACCCACTTGCGTCGTCTCAGCCGCAGCTCTACCACATCGGATCTTTCTACTGTTTCAGGTAAGTGGTTCTCTGTCTCGTTCGATTCGATTCCATTGTTCCATGTGTCGTCCTGCAAAGCCATCATACGAAGGTGAACTCCGCCTCCTCCATCGGCATGACCAGCTCGCCCGAGGAAGGCATGGTTAAGTTTTTCCGAAAAAGTGTTAGAATTGGGTATCTCTGTGCCATTTCGAGCTCCAGCCTTGGATTGCATTGGAATGCACTCACACTCACACAGTGTAGCTGCAGCCTCGAAAAAAGCTCGATCGATTCACTGCAGCTGTGCTGTTGCAAAAAAATGCACAACACAAACTCCACTCTCTTGATTTTCCACACTGTCACAATTTCGCGATGCATTTCTGCAGCAGTCACACATGCTCGGCAAACAGTCAAAGTGCACCAAATCAGACCCCACGACGCGCCAATTTACGCGTAGACAACTGCACCACCCTGCATACTCCGCGTCTCACTGCTCAAGTGCCTCGATTTTGACCAGAACGCACACCTACGCACGCGAGTTTTCTCGAGAGGAAGAGAGAAAGAGACCAATTGACTGATCATACTTCTTCTCCCCTTTCTCTTCTTCTCAACACCATTCCATCTTTCGTTCTTGATCGCTTTCTTATCCGTCGACCTTCTTGCATTCGTTCCCTGCATTTGTTCCCTTCACCACCTGATACCCTGCAACACTACAACTGCACTCTCTCTTGATCGGCTCTATCTCTCTCTTTGCAAACCATCAATACCTGTTCTTCAAAATGCCAGCTCTCACCATACCTACGACTCCTTCAAGGCGACTCACAAGGACCTCATCGGAACAACACATCTTCGGCCCATCATCCAGCTCTCGCAGCACGATCGAAACCACGCCTACCCGTCGCCCATCTACGCTCTCAGCATCAGGCAGGAAACGATTTCGAAATGACACCGACTTGGATGCCGAAGACGCCGCTCTGCCTGCTAGTCCCCTCTCTCGACTGCGACTTCAGACGCCCAACGTCCGTCACAGCCGAAGCAACAGCCAGTATCTCGACAGTCCCACCACATCACGCTACATGGCCAACATCATCCCCGACGAAGACGCCAACTCGTACTTCCCACTCTCCTCCCAAGAATCTGCACAGAGCTCCCTCTTCGACACACACAGCATCCCCGAAAGCTCATCGGCGCCCACCTCTTCCTGCTCATCGGACCGCGACGTCTCACCGCCTCTGAGCGCTGCCATGCTCAAATCAGCCAGCGCCACCGAAAACTACTCGAGTGTCTACGCCCATGCCAGAGCGCTCTTGCGATACGCTGCCGGTGTTGATCCTGCAGAGACCGAGGCCGGCCTCACCATTACCAACGCGGCAGTCACCAAGCTCGGCGGTCACCACGTCAAGGTTGTCGGACGCGAATCCGAACGTACCGCCATCCAACTCTTCCTGCAACAGACATTCGGTTTGTTTTCTGATGCACCGCAGAAAGCAAGAAGCTTGAACGTCGAGCTCGACGGTGATGCCGAAGCTGCCTGTCTCTACGTATGCGGTTTGCCAGGCACTGGAAAGACGGCGCTCGTTCGTTCCGTACTCAACAGCCTTTCGGAATCAGCCCCCTCCTCCTCAGCAGCACCCTCGATTCCTCGTGTTGCTTTCGTCAACTGCATGACCCTGTCGCACCCGCGTCTGATCTTTGGCAAAGTCTTGCAGGCACTTGGCTCGAACGCCGCCGAAGGTCAATCGGACGCTGTCGCCGAGCAGGCTCTTTCCACGCTCATTCGTGAAGGCAAGCAGCGCATCCTGATCGTCCTCGACGAGATGGACCACCTCCTCCAAAGCCGTGCCCACCAAAACGTTCTCTACAAGATCTTTTCCTGGACTGCCAACAGCCATGGCTCCGGCAGCGGCGTCCGCGGTGGCCCTGCTTGCAGCTTGATCGGTATTGCCAACTCGCTCGATTTGACCGAACGCTTCGTCCCTCTGTTGGCCAGTAAAGGTGCTTCGCCTGCGCTGCTTCACTTCCGACCGTTCGAGGCTCAGGAAATCGTTTCCGTGATCCGTGACAGGTTGTCTGGTCTTCAGGACCGATACGACGAGGAGGAGCCCGTAGAGATGGAAAGCACAGCAAGTACGACCGAAACGCTGGCGCTGTTCACACCGACGGCGGTCGAATTGCTGGCCAAAAAGATCGCCGGTGCTACAGGTGATTTGCGAAAGGCGCTCGATGCAGCTCGGTTGGCGGTCGAGATGGTGGAGAGCGAACAGCGCAAGAAGGCGCTTGTACAGATCGAAGCGGATCGAGTCAAGGCCGTCAGCGCTGCCTCTACCGCCGCCGCCGCTGCCGCCGAGGACGCTGCTGAGGAGTCGATGATCGTTGACGAACAGACTTCAGCTGAAGTGCAAACGCCCGAGTCGACGACAGACAACGACGCCGAGCAACCTCTCAAAGCCGCCGCCGTCCGAGCCAAGTTGCTTCGCCATCTGACCCCCATCACCGCACCCAAAGTGGGTCCCGCTCACATTCTCAAAGTGCTTACCTCCGTCTTGGGCTCTCCCAACCTTTCGAAAGTGCGAAGTCTCGGTGTCCATCCCAAGCTCATTCTGCTTTCGATCCTCATTGCCCAAGCGCGCGCCGAGCAAGGCTTGAGCGTCCTCGGCAGTGCCACTACCCACAACACTTCTTCCAACAACATCGCCGGCGGAGGGGCAACGCGCATTGCCGACGTAGAAGCGACCTACCATGCCATCCTCAAACAAGAGCATGGCCTATTTTCCTCGCTCGAGGGCTCGGAACTTTTGGGCGTATTCGACATGCTCGAGGTGAATGGAGTGATTCGTATCTCGAGCGAAGTCGAAACGCTTTCTGGTCCGGCACGAAGCGCGGTTTCGTCTTCGTCTGCCGCAGTGACAACCAGCAGTAGCGTCAGTCCGAGTGGCAAGAGGGCCGCCAAAAAGCAACTGTTGGCTAGCAGCAAGCAAGTCTACCTCGCCATGAGCAGCGATGATATTCAGAGGGGGATATGCACTAGTGCGCCTGGGACCACCGCCAGTGGCAGTGCCGGTGCCAGTGCGGCTGGTGTGGCGAGTGGAAACGTCGCAGTAGCCGATACGATTGCGAGGATCTATACCCGAGAGAAGGATCGTGCGGTCAAGGCAAAAGCGTACCACAGTATCGCCCAGGAAAACGCTCGAATTCGACAGGAGGAGCTAGGGGGCGGAAGAATGGGTGTTCCCGTTGGAAGTTTTTAGGACGACGGCCCAGCCTGACCCGTCACTACAGCAACGACAACAAAGCTTTGTTCTTCCCGCATCATACACAAAAGAGCTACCTCAAACACATTCTTCAGCAATCACCGCACTTGTTCGCATCAATTTGCATCCATATATCTGGACTCAGTCTCGTTGTTCCCTTTGCATGTCTCCATCAACAGCCTCTTGAAACAAAAGCACTTTTTTTTTCCTTCTCTTGTTGCGACCATTATTTTTTTCATCGTGCTCTCAATCAACAAGACATGAAATCCACAGCATAGCCACCTTTCCTTCGGTCATTCGATCGGTGTGCATGTGTTGTGTGCTGTGTGCTTTGTGTGTCTCAGGAGCTTCTCTAGCTGTGCCCTTGTTTTAGGGTATAGGGTCGATTCTGGCTCAAGTCGCAAGCCGATATGGTGTCGATTTTTTGCTTTGCTAGGGTTTCTTTCAGTTGCCTAACGTTGTTGCGATACGGCTTGAGGATTTGAGCTATGGTCGTCCGCAAGGAGACCATTCTGACACGCAGTGATGATTTCGATGAGAAGGAAAAGCGGAAAGGGTTGCATTGCGAATCATATCAGAACAAGAAGGATACCCTTTGGGGACATACAGCAAGCTTTCCCCCGTAATGCCGACAGTTCGTCTTGGTCCGGAAGATCAAGCCCTCTGCCTCTGTCTAGCGCCAATCGTCTTCAAGTTAGCATACACCTTCCCTGGCGGACTACCTCTGATCAGCGCCACAACAGCATCCCTTGCAATTTTAATATTACCAAAGTTGCCCAAGATATGGATCTTTGTATCGGCAATCACCAACCTAGTCCTGCTGGCATTTTCAATTGCAAACCTTGTTCTACCGTCCTTTCCTGCAATTCGTCCAATCGCTCTGGAGAGATTATCGCCCTGTAGCGTCTTAACGTCTTTAATCTCGAATGTATCGATGAAGAGGTCGTCCATGCGGAGGAGGGCGATGGCGTCGTCGGCTTCGAAGCCGAGGGCGAAGGCTTTGACGAAATCGGCGCCTTTTTGGAGCATTCCCTGCTCCGAGGTGAAACGGGAAGATTTGAGTTCAACGCATTTCTTGGCAACGTTCATGCGGACTTGGAGGCTCGCCATTTCGACGAGAGGCGTGTAGATCTTGTGCCAATCATTTTTTAGGGGTGTAAGACGGTGTGGTGGGATGGGGATTTTGCGGAGTTGACCTTTGGCTACAGCGGTAAGTGAGGCAGCGGAAGATGAGGAGAGAGGTTTGAACTTCGGTTTGCCTTCCGCTGCGTTCGAAGCACTTGTGGCGGCGGGTGCGGGGGCAGCAGCAGAAGAAGAAGATTCGCCAATCATCAAATCATCATCATCATCATCGTCGGCATCGATCGCAGTACCAGAAGCAGCAGTCTGGAAAGTTTCATCAGCAAACTCCACATCTCCATCCTCCTCATCGTCAGAACCCTCCATCCCGAATGGCTTGCTATGCTTCAAGACGATCTCGGCATCATCATCGGCTTCAGCAGTAGACTTTTTAGCTGTGGATCCAACGAGACCTGCCTTGGCAGATCCAACTTTTTTGGTCTTAGCACCGCTGCTGCTCGAACTCGAGGCTGCCGCTGCTGCCGTGGCGGCGGATTGCTTGCTTGAAGAGCTAGCGACCATGCTGTTCTTAGTTGGAGGATTCGCGGTTTCTAATGCGAGAAGGAGTGGTTGCAAATCGATGTGATTCGAACGGTGGTTCCGTGGCAAGTATGCAATGCCAAGTAAGGGAGATACTTGTAAGTATGCAGATTAGAGTCCAGGAATCGATCGATTCACGCTCAGAGACTGCTTAGAGGGAGGTAGGATGCTAGATCAGCGACTGATGGTGTTAGAGGGTAATGAAAGAGGTTGTCGTCAAGAACAAGGCAGCAACGAAGACCTTGGACTTGGACTTGTCTCAGCAGCGGGCCACCTCGAAAAAAATCCTTAGACGTGCATAACGAGGCAGCCGAACCCTGTTGTTCGTTCTTGTCCAAATTTTTTGAACCTCTCAAAAATTTCAAAAATCGACACTACTCGGCACACGCTTTCGGTCTCCACAAATTTTCATGGCTTTGTGTTAGGGCGACGTCATGTTGTTCTTGACCCTAAATGGATGAACAGGATAAATCCTGGCTCCGTCCTCACATCTCCCCTTCCTTTCGATATCTATGACTTCAAATCATTGAGCACCGAACCATGTCCACACAAACAACACACACATTCTCAAACGGACGCAAGAGTATGCAGAGAAACTCGAAGTCTGGATTTAAAGAGTCACCTATCAAGTGTGTGTGAGAGAAATCCTAGTAACATCACCAAGGTGTGTGTGTGTGTTGGGGGTGATCATCGCCAGCAACGCCTTTCGTCGTAGTAAGCTGTTAAAAGTGGTTGCTAGTGAATGGAAAGCAAGAGGCAGGTGCTTTGTAGCTGGAAACGCAGCGAAAGAGAAGGCGAGAGAAAGCGGAGGGGCTGCCATTGTGACCCATTAGGAGGAAAACAAATATAGACAAAGAGGGGTCGAAAGAGGCGAGAGCGAATGGCAAGGATTATGGTACAACAAAAAACGTAACTAGAGAGCAAGAGAGAATGGCAGTGTCCCCTTCTGTCTCTCGCCTTCAATGTGCTTCCAAAGCGACAGAAGTGAGATGGGTGGTAGAAAAGCTGCCTCGTAGAACCTTCCACTTACTGCACGACGCAGGAGGCGCGCAAACGATGATCTTTTGGGGTGTTGTTGTTGAGGAGGAGGGCGAGGAGGTCATAACGAGGAATCGAATGCTTACACGTGCGAACGCAAGCGGGAAGAAGAAAACAAAAGAGGGTATGTTGGAAAAGCACGTTCCTTGCGTTTAATCCTCGGTCTTGGCAGCCTCAGCGGACTCAGCAGCCTCGCCCTCAGCGGCAGGGGCAGCCTCGGCGTCAGCCTGCTGGTACTCCTTGAGAACCTCGAGAGCCTCGTTGACCTTGGCGTCAAGCGCCTCGCTCTCCTCGAGAAGGTGGAGGAGCTCAGTGACGGGGAGCTCGAGGATCATACCAGTCAGCTTACCGGCGAGCTCAGGCTGGCTGGCGGCAACCTTGGGGTAGATGGCCTCACCGAGCATCTGCTTCTGCTCCTCGGGGCTGGCCTTGGCAAGCGCAGCAGCGGTCAAGGTACCGGGCTGACCAGCACCCTCACCCTGAGGGCGGCCGGCGGGGCGAGCACCAGTGGTGCGGGGAATGTTCTGACCGGGGATGGGCTGACCAGCGGGGCGGGGAGCGCCGTTGACACCGGCAGGGGGAGCGGGTCCACCAGCAGCGTTGGGGGCACCACGAGGGGGACGAGCGGGGCGGTAGCCCTGGGGCATCATACCAGCAGGGAACTGACCGGGTTGGCCGTAAGGAGCCATGGGCATACCCTGAGGCATCATGCCGGCAGGGGCGTAACGAGGGCGGGGGACCATGCCACCAGGCTGGCCAGGGAAAGCACCAGGCTGAGGGTAGTACATGCCGGGGCCGGGGTAACCCATACCCTGAGCGGCAGCCTGCTGCTGAAGACGGAGCTGGTTGCGCTGCATGATCTGAGCCTCGAGCTGCTGGCGACGGACATCCTTGCGCTGGGCAAGGGCGACGTAGAGGGGACGGTTGTCGAGCATCTTGCCGTTCATCTCCGAGACAGCCTTGTTGGCCTCCTCGGGAGCCGAGTAGCAGACGAAACCGAAACCGCGCGAAACACCCGAGGGAGCGCGCATGATCTTGCACGAGGTGATGGCACCGAAGGGAGCGAACTCCTCACGCAGACGCTCGTCATCGTACGACTCGGGGATGTTCTTGAGGTAGAGGTTGACACCCTGGAACTTGGCGAGCTTCTCGTTCTTGGCAGCCTCGTACGAGCGACGGAGCTCCTCCTCACGCTCGCTCTTCTTCTGAGCACGAGCGACAAAGAGCTTCTGACCCTTGTACTCGGAATCGTGGAGCTCATCGACGGCGGTCTGAGCCTCGTCGTGGTTCTCAAAGTTGACGAAACCGAAGCCTTTGGACTTGCCGTCCTCGTCACGCTGAAGGATGCACGAGGTGATCTTGCCGTACTTGGTGAAGAGCTTCTCGAACTCATCGTCGGTGACCTCGGGGTCGACGTTCTTGGCGTAGACGTTGGTGAAGCGAGCACGCGACTCCTCGATCTTGGCCTGACGCTCCTTGCGGGGGATGTGGTGACCGACGTAGACCTTCTTGTCGTTCAAAAGCATGCCGTTGACGTGCTTGATGGCAGCCTCGGCAGCCTCGGCGGTCTCGTAGTGGACGAAACCGTAGCCGAGCGAGCCAGTGTCGTTGGTGGCGACCTTGCACGAAAGAATGTTACCGAAAGCGGCAAAGGTGTCGTGGAGGGCCTTGTTGTCGATACCGGCGTCGAGGTTCTTGATGAAGATGTTGCCCTGACCGGTGCGTCGAAGGGCGGGGTCACGCTGCGACCACATGATACGGCAAGGACGGTTGCGGATGAGCGAGTAGTTGAGCTGCTCCATGGCACGCTCGCCGTCGTTGGCGTTGAGGAAGTTCACGTAGGCGTAGCCGAGCGAGCGACGGGTGACGGCGTCACGGCAGACACGGATGCTGGCAACGGGACCGATCATGTTGAAGATCTCGAAGAGCATGGCCTCGGTGACGGAGGGGTCGAGCTCACCGACGTAGAGCGAGGTGTTGTTGGCGCCATCGCCGTTGTTGGCGTTGTTGCCGGCAGCCTGCTGCTCGGCGGCGGGAGCGTTGTTGGAGGCGGGGACGGCCTCGGCGGGGACCTGGGCAGGGGACTCGGTGGACGACATCGTTACGAGATGGGTTTTTTGGGGGTTTTCCTAAAAGAAGAAAGAAAGGAGAAAGAAAGAAGGAGGGGAAGAAAGAAAGGGTACGAAGGAACCTTTTCTGCGGATGGATGTGATCGAGGAGAGAGGAAGATGGAGCGAATGTCAGTTCAAAGGCTCTGGTATATGGGAATGCGGCTGGCGAGTTGGGAGGATGGAAGAGCGTTGGAATCGCTGGTCATGAATCGGTGTTGTCTCCTACGACGGCAAGAGGATCGTAAGAGTCAAGATGCGGCCGGGCTTTCCGATTATCCTGGGACACAACCGTCGAAGTGTGTTATCATGTCGTTTCCGCAAGCTCATTCCGTCCATCATGACACGAGCTCCTACATGGTGATCGCATGCGGTGGATCGTGCTAGTGATTGCTGAATCGGTGGTAGGTCCGCATCCTCACGGATCGTGTGAAATTGTGAAATGTGGTCGTCATCGTCGAGAGTGCGGTTGGGAGCGGATTCATTGTGATCCTCGTTGTGATCCTCGTTGTGATCCTCGTTGTGATCCTCGTAATGCTTCGTCGGCTGCTTCGTCCGTAGCTTCGTCCGCAGCTTGTGCTCGTATCCTTCTGGCCTCGATCCCAACCACTGCTTGCTCTGCCTTCGCCGTCGACCGAGTGATATGCTTACCTTGGATATGTATTTGGGTTTTTTGGGTTTTCTTTTGGCTTTGTACGAGGACTGTCAACTAGCAAAGAGTCGATGGTACCTCGGGTTTTTTATGGTGAAGAAGGTGTTTTTGGGTTTTTACGAAAAGTTTTTTGAGGAGAAGGTAGAAAGGAAAGGTGTCGACGCCAAATTCGACAAGGGCAGCCACGTCGGTTGGAGCTTGCAGTTGCGGCTCATTTTGCTCTCTCACGCAGAGAGAGTCACGCTGCAGAAACCTTTTGAATTCAGTAGTGTTGACTGAAGTGTGCTGCTGCAGACTCTCACCTTTCTCACGCTTGGTTGCTCCTTTGACCCTTTCTTTTTTCGCCGACACAAGAAGAAGAAGAGTTTTGCTTGCGCTGCTGAAATTTTCAACTTTTTGTTTTTTTCAATCCCTCGCTTGTGCAGCAGCTTCTTCTTGCTGCGACAAGCCAGCCACGCGTGACCCACCCTTGTGTGTGGGACAAGGCTCGAAGGCATCATTTTGTTCTCATTTTGTATTCAAATTTTTGCCTGAGGCATGCACGTCTTGAAATCGTACCTTTCGAGCGTTGTATTCAGTTGAACGCGGTGGCTAAGTATGAGTAGCTCAGTATTCACATCGTCCTGCGTCAATAGCCAGGAAGGACTGAATCGGCCAACCCTTACCGCTGAATCGGCTGTTCAAGCTTGGCGATGCTCGTCTTTAAGATACAGCTCAGAGGGTCGCTTCGTTTTGGTCGAGGATTTGAAGAAGGGTAGAAGCAGCGTTGGACTCTGTGCTATGGCTCAATGGCAAACGATCGCAAGTGGTACAGATTGCCCTCACGATACAACATCTGCGTTCAATCCTCTGCGTTCAGTCCTCGCCGGAGGGCGTCAAGTATCTCAAAGTGTTGGAGGAGAGCAATAAGTGGTGATGGTGGGGGTTCGTGCATGTAACACGAGATATAGAGTACAAATATACAAGAGACAAAGATGCCGATAGATGAATGCCTTCAACGCTGCTTGAAGTGAGCGCCATGCAAGGTGTAGGCGTGTGAGGTGACTAAAGGCGTGATCAAGACTGATTAGAGAGGATGGCGAGAGCCATGCAGGTCCTTGGCATCTTCACGCCGAGTCAAGTCGAAGCACAGAAAGCAACCCTCGTGCGTGTTTGAGCGTAAGGATGTGGACCTTCTGCCTTTTGCCTTTCAATGTGCCAATGTTGGTATGAGGACGCCTTAGGCGGACTGAACAACACCGACCTCAGCAGCACGAAGAAGACGGTCCTTGATCTTGTAGCCCACCTTGCTGCATTCCAAAACGGTACCGGGCTCCTTGCCAGGAACGGGCGCCTGGTACAAAGCCTCGTGCTCCTTGGGGTCGAACTTCTCGCCAGTGGGGTCGAACTGCACGATACCGTGAGTACGAAGCATATCGAGCAACGACTTGGAGGTCAAGTCCACACCCGAGTACAGGTCGGCAACGACACGACGGGGGTCCTTCTGATCGAGGTCCTTGGGTGCGGTACGGAACTCGTCGGGGACCGACCTGAGTGCCAGACCGAGAATGTCGATCGAGTTGGTCAGATCCTTGGCGAGCTTGGTGATAGCAACGTCACCTGCTTGCAACTTCTCGTCCTTGGATCTTCTCTGGAGGTTCTGGTAGTCGGCCTTGCCGTACAGGATAGCTTCTTGCAACTCCTTGATCTTGGCATCCTTCTCCTTGATTTGAGCCTGGAGCGCATCGCTACCGGCACCAGCCTTGTTGTCAGTGGCACCCATAGCCTCACCGGATGCCTGGTTGGCTTCTTCCTTCTTCTTGCTTGCCTCGTTGGAAGTGGATCGAGAAGTCGAAAAGTTCATGGCGCGAGATGCGGGGGCAAAGGCACCGACACGGGGTGCCACCGAAAGGCTCTGCTTAGATGAGCTTGCGACAGCAGATCGGGAAACGGATCGAAGGACCAGGCCAAGCTGGCGGGACATGGAGCTCGACATGATGGTTGTGGTGGGTGTGAGTGAGATGGAGGTCAGAGAAGGAGGAGGTGATGGTGCGAAGTGAATGAGGGAAGAGACACTTGAACGAGCGGAAGAGTGGAGGCTGAAGCAATAAGAATTCCGGCTATTGGTTGGCTGGCTGAGCGTTGAGCGTTGAGCGTTGAGCGCTGAGCGAACAAAAGTCATCTGTGAGTGGCACACCCTCACGACCTTTCTTCTTGCTCTTGTGTGTGTCAACTTCTTCCTGCTTCCGTTTTCCGCCAACGCTCCTAAATTCGCCGGAGCTGGGGAATACAGCGAAAAGAATGGCGGGGAAGGCGAGCGCCTTTTTTGCCTCATCGCCGATTGGAAAGCTCAAGCCAGATCGCCAGATCCCAATCTCAAGCTCGAGCCTTTTGACCTTCTTGGAGCAACATCGTGTTCAGCTCACCGGTGCACACTCAATGCTTTGATGAATGGGGTCTTGGTTTGGACCCAAAGCAGTGGATACGATTCTCAGTACGGCTGTAATGAAGAAGCGAACTTTCACGAGAGGGCATGGCATCAGCATCCATCGCCAATCGCCTCGTTGCCTGACGTGCTTGCTCCTCATGGAAGAGAATTCCAAGGTCTAACATTGTTTGCAACCGGGCGCGCGCTTCATTCGACTCAGCTTCACGTAATCGCAAGCGAGGTCCCTTAGTGCATCGCAAGCAGCATTCCACACTGCAGTTGTGTTCGGTGTGTTCTGCGTGAAATCCTCAGCGACGAGATCCACATTTTGGGCTCATCTCTACAAGCCTGCCAGCTGCGATAGGATATCTAATACGATGTGGCTTCCAGATGATCAGACTGATGCTTTGACGTTGATCCTTCAACATCGAAAGGAGGTTATCGCCAAAATGCCGATGGAAAGGGGCGCACCAAATCCTGAATCGTGGTTATGCAGGCGCGGCCGGCCTTTTATTTTGTATTTTTTGATGAAAGCTGGCTCGATTGGACCCTGACCGCATACGCTCTCGCACAGCGCACTAACTTATCTCTGCGCTCTGCACTTACACTGCTCATGTGCCCACGACGCACTCCACACGAGACCAATCTGAATGCGTGACTGTGCTGCTACACACAAGCTTTATGCTTCAGCGCCCTTAGATCCACTTTTGGGTTGCGCAATCGAGGGCCATCAAGCTATCGAGCGTACCACATCATAATCGCCATCATCACCATCATCCCCACAGCATCACTCCTACATCATCGCCTGCTCACTCAATACCTTCTACGACGCGTCAACGACAATTCAGCTTCCATTCACCCCTGCAAGGACTGCTCCTTCCTGCAACTCCACGTGCTCAGCATCATCTCAGACCCTGATCCCCTCGATATTCAGTATCATAGCTACGACTCGACCTGGTGGCTCTCTTTGTCCCAGCCGACAAGATCAAGGCTGCTCGCGATCTCAACCTCATGAACCACGTGAAGCAGCCCATCGTCGCTTAGCAAGCCCTCAATCTTGAGCAGCCACCGCCTGCTGAAACGATGACCTCGTTATCTCAGTACGCTTCTCGCTTTCTCTCTGCCGGCCTTGCTACTTCAGTTCGTCCAGGCGTGGATGCCGACCAAGACGCAAACGACCCAAGCGATCCACTCTTCTACAGCCATGCTTCCATCTCGGGCGCTCCCTTCTCGCACCCCCACAACCGACATAATCCGTACGGCCCGGAATACAGCCTCTCAAGCTCCGACGGGCTTCCTACACCTCCAGCGCACGGCAGACCAGGTACACAGAGTGGCATTCTTCACAGCTTGACAGGCGCAAGTCGATTTGGTCCTGCCTCCTTTCTCGCATCTGGCGGAGGTCGAGCTACAGGCAGACAGGGTGGATACGGCGTACGCGACTCGCTCATTCGTGAGATCGACGATGAGGACGATGTCGACCTCTGGCGCGACGACCGTCGAATGCCAGGTTTAGCATCTCGCATCGCTGAAAGCTCTGCATCCAGAGATCTTGATGACAGCATGGATGGCCCAGAACATGCTGCCGCGCTCCGAGCTAATCCGAGCACACCGCGACACAACACCGCTGCACTACCTAGCGGTTCATCGATATCCGTAGCCGCAGCAGCCGCGGCAACCACCACATCTCATCGACCCTCCGCCAACGAAACGCAGGATCCTTTTCTTGCCGATGGAGATCTCGATGACGCCGCGAGCCAGCACAGCCTTGCCAGCACCAAGGACCACCGAATCTCGGACGATCGATCCGTTGTCGCCTCGACCACAGATGATCATTCCCACTCTCCAACCCAGAGCTCGTATGCTACAACAGCGGCTCAGCATCAGCGACGCCAAGCTGCTCGAGCAAGAGGCTGGCTCGCCCACGGATCTACATTGGATCTGGAACCATCCCCCTCCAAGGCAGCCAAAGCGTCTCCCATCGACCGTCGACACGCATCTCGCGATCCAACTTCGTCCAGCATCTACTCCAGCACCGGTCACAGGCAAGAAACAAGCCAGCTAGGCGACTCTTCGATCTACGCACATTCCTCCAGAGGCAACAAGGCACGCGGCAAGTCGTCACGTTCTAATCGCAATCGTGGAGACGGTCTGTTTAGTATCTACGATGAGCAAGAGGAGGAGGACGACGATGCTCATTCCGACTTGTCCAGAGCTAGGTCTGCCTCTGTCTCGGCTTCTTCGGTCACCGAATCTGAGTATGACACCGAAGGCGAAGGTCGACGTGTTCAGCGCAGTCGTCGAATGTCCCGCAATCGTGCTCGTCAGATGACTTCGACCTTGCGCGAGCCTCTTCTGCCTTCAGGATCGGGCAGCGCACGTCCTTTGAGGTTGAGTGCCGGTTGTAACTCTGCCAGCGATTCCGAAGGCTCCGATCAGGAGGATCGAGCACGTCAACCATCGAAACAGCACCGCTCCGGTCGGGGCAATGGAAGCCATCGTTCACGCGCTCGCGACGATGAGATCATCGACGAGATTCATATCTATCCTGCGCCTCCTGCCAAAGCAGGCTGGGGCCCTTGGGCCAATCGCCTCGCCTTTGGCAAGTATCGCGACAAGACGGCCATCGCCAGCTTTGCAGCCGCCATCGGTGCCATCGTTCTGGTCGGCGCCTATCTCAGCTGGGGCGTTCGCACACCTTCGCAGCCTAAATCGCCCAAGACACGACCATCGTCGTACTACACCATCACTCGATCGCTTCCCATCCTCATCTTGTTGACGCTGCTGTCCTTTGCAGCTGGTGTCGGCAACTTGATGCTCCTCCGCAATCTGAGTCGCTTTGGAGGTGCCAAAGTGCTACGCACCGGCCTGATGGGTGTGCCCATCGTATTGGGTCTTGGATGGGCGTGGGCATTTGCCGGAAGCTTCATCTACGACGATGAGGCATGGTCTGGAGGCGGCTGGAGTACCACGGGTCTGCGCATCATCTCGATCGTCCCCCTGGCCCTTGCGGTCCTCTTTGCTCGCATGGTATGGCAGCGTCGCAAGGCACTCTCACGATCCATCGCCGTGCTGGAGCTCTCTTGCAATGTCGTCTTGATGCATCCGGCGCTGCTCGTTCTCGCACTTGCCTCGCTTGGCGTATTTGCTCTGGTCACGATCCCCTTCCTCTTCCTCTTTACTCGCCTCTTCCTCGTAGGACACTTTGGTCGGCAAGTGGGTGACTCGATGGAGTGGCAGACCGATCGCAAAGCAGCTTGGCTCGCTTGGGCTACACTTTGCGCTTGGCTCTGGACCTGGGCTGTATTGCGAGGTGTTCAGCGCGTGACGGTGGCCGGTGTAGTCAGCCACTGGTACTTCCACCGCATTGGTGATGGCGAGGCAGCAGGCAGTCATACTGATACAGGAGCAGCTGCAGCTGGCGGTGTGAGCGGACCGCAAGCATCTTCTGCCCCATCTGCTGCTCATGACAAGCGACGCGCAGATGAGGACCAGAATCATCCTGTCATCTTTGGCGACGATGGAGACTCAATCTACGATGAGATGCCTGCAGCGCCTGGCTCCTTCCCAAACCGGGCTGGGCCTAACACCTCTGTACGTCGCCATGCAGCACCCGACCCGACCGAAGTGGTGCGCGTCTCATTCGCCAGAGCTACAGGTCCTGCGTTGGGTTCGATCTGCATGTCCGCGCTCATTTTGGCGATCGTCAAGACACTAACACTTATCGCAGAGACCGCACGTCGCATTTCCGATGCCACTACGCATCGTCGAGTTCCTAGGCTGTTGCAACCATTGACCCACGTCGTTGGGTTGCTAGCTGGACTCGGTGCTGTGTTGCAAGCCTACAGCGACCTGGCATTGGTCTATGTCGGTGTCACGGGAGATGGATTCTGGACTGCAGCCAAGAAGAGCGCTCAGCTCGTCAGTCGACGTGGTGTTCAAGGTGTCATGGAGGGGCTCGTTATCAACTTGGTGCTCGACTTGACTGCGATCGCATTGTCGTTCCTGGCTGGATTGGTTGGCTTCCTCTTCTCTGCGCATCAGCTGCACGTTCCTGCTGATGCACCACTGGTCGGCCTGTTGTGCGCATTGCTGCCTTATTGGACGCTTCGACTGTGTGCTGATGTTCTGAGCAATGCGTAAGTATACACCTCTCCTTTCACAAGCCCCACCTAAAAACCCAACCCAACCCAACCCAACCCAACCCAACCCTACGATGCAGAAACTGACGATTCCCCTTCTTCCTTCGATCTTGCTTTTGAAACGCTACAGCTCGGACACCCTGTACCTTTGCTACGCCATCGACCACGCATCCAACGACGAACACTGCCCCAAAGCAGCAGAAGCCTTCACGGCCAAGCCGACGGACATCTCGGATTCCATCTTGCCGTTCTGATTCTACGGATTTTAACCACTGGGATGCAAGTCTTGACGTTTTCCTCACGCTCAAGCCTCAACGTTATGTCCAGGCCCACTTGTACATGCTTTGCAATGAAGTTTTTGCTCGTCATTCGTCAACGCTGGTTCAGACACAAGCGATCGTGGTCAGAATGTGCTTCGTGTCTGTGTATGGTGAATATTTGGTGGTTGATTGCGTAAGAACAATGCACAATACGCCAAGCGACGGACCACCAAACTTCCTAAGCACGAGACCTCTTACTTCCCCTAACGCCCGCCATAGCAGCCGCCTTCTTCCTCGCCGCTGCCCCCGCCCCTGCCCTTCCTCCGCTCCCACTTACGTTATCCAATTCATCAATCTCCATAGCGTTGGACGCCGTAGCTTTTCCCTTTCCCCTTGCTGGCTGCTGTTGGAAATCGTGTTGTGCTTGAACCAAATTCGCTAGCAATGCTTGATGGTGTTCGTTCCGCTGGGTTTCCGTGTCGGCCGCGTTGGTCTTAACGCTTTCCATTCTCGCCTGTAGAGTTTCCAACACGGACACTGTAGTCGATTGCCAGCCTTGCAGAGATGTTAGTGTCGCATCGAGCGCACCAGCACCGGCGCTGCTGCGATTGTTGGTAGAGAGGGAAGGTAAAGCGCTGAGTGCCGGCGAAGCGAGTTGTGTAGGATGCGGAACATCGCGTCCCTGCACATGGTGGATTTCGAACCTCGTTTGAAGCTCGTTCAATTTCCCCGTCGCCAGCCCAGCATAGATGGTTTCAATGATGAGATCTTCCAACTCCCTCGTTTTGTTGATGTTAATGTCAAGGGCGTAATGCAAGTCGTCGTAGTACAAGAACTTGTTTTGGGCGGCGAGAGAGACCAATGTGAGCTGACGCAACTTAGTCGTTTGATCCCTTGTCAGTTCCGGAATCGCTCCGGACTGGACGAGGTGGACGTAGTCTTGATACGTGCCGTATGCAAAGAGGCACAAAAGCTGATATGCGGTGGCTAGCTGAGTGTCGGCAGAAGACGAAGAGGAGGAGTGGCTGGCGAGTTCGGATACGCCAGGAACATCGAATAGCTCGCCAAAGAAGAATACGCCTGGAGCGGCAATTGCTTGGTGAATGAGGTTGGCCGCAGCTGCACCGCGTGGCTTGGTCGATCGTGCAACGATCAAGATCGATTCGAGTCGAGAAGTCGAAGAAGAAGGACCTGCGATGGTCGACGAGGATGCAACAGCCGCCATGATCGTCGATATTGCTTTTGCTGGCGGAAGACAAGCGACTCGGACAGGTGCGGTAGATGGTGGTGATGAGGGTAAGAAGGATCCAACGAAATGCGCAGCAAGAAATGCACGGATCATTTTTCCAACACGCGCATTTCTCCACCTCAACACGCGTTCATTGTAGTAAGCATGCAACTCCTGCATATTTCCCGCAAAATTCACCGACACAACACCGGCATCACCGGTACACGAGCATAGCCGTTGGTGTGAGTAGTGCTCTCGTCGCGATCAGACGTGGCCGCTTATCACCGCAAATGAAATCGGTTCTCGGCGTCTTTTATCGCCGACTTTCTTCAATTCATGCTCAGATTGCAACTGTTGGTCGCCGAGATGGCGTGTGAGCTTTTAAAGATCTCTAATCAGTCAACAAATGCAATAAGAACGACAGAGACGGGCTCAATAAGAGCAACATTGGCCGGCTTCAGGATGCGGATACATATTGAGACCTACACTGAGCGGATGCCGTGCTTACTTTGACGATGAATCCAAGGAAGAAGAGGAAGAGGATTAGCAGGACGCAGAAGCTGACACAGCAAACGAAGACGATGATGGCAAAGGCAACTATTTCTTCTGCAAGATCGACACCTGTGACAAATGGGTACTGCCTTACGGCATTCATTTTGGTTGTGGCGGAGGTGTCTTCCGTCTCAAGTCGTTCTCCTCTTGCGCAAATCGTCGCTGCTCAAATTCCGAAGGACGACCCCTGCAGAATCTGTGTCAACCATGCTAACCGCTATTCAACAGACAACCGAAGGCATGCCTCGTGACATGCAAAAATCGAGACTGCTGCTTGCGTCTACAATCTGCTCTGTCGCCTTGCGTATGGCGACCAGCTCGATAGGTGTCCCGACCTGCATAACAGAGTCGACGAGGACAGAGTCGCTTTCATCTCGACTCAGGAGGATGGCGTTGCAGTCTATGAAGTTCAAAAAGTTTATCTGGTAGTCCACGAGCTGATCATCCACAGCAGGCACAATGGCTACAGCGAAGCACAGACAGCTGCCGAAAGCGTGGTCAGCAATCTGGAAGCGAAGATGGAGCGGAAGGAAGCGGAGTGGGAGGCGACCAAAAGAAAGGTCTCTTCGGGTCCGTCGAGTTCCGGATAAGGCGGCATTCTTTGCGCTCACAAGAGCCGAAGGGGAGGACGTTCAAGTATTGGCTTATCGTTGGAGCTAACGGCGGCAAAACTTAGTTGTCCTACGGAGTTTCCCATGCCAAGAGCTGGCAAGTTGTCGACCACAACTCACGCAACATCTATGATCACAGGCGCAACAACCTTCAAGCTGTCGACATTGCAGCCAATGCGCAAAGTGCTGGGACTTCAAGGGTCAATTTGAGCTTCATCGGTGTATCTCCGTTGCCAAGCGATCAAAGGTGATTGTCGCGCTGCGTGAGAGGCGGAGAGTAGAGTGTGTGCGACAAGATGTCGAAGAGCTTGAAAGGCTGTCAAGTTTGGCGGCCTTGCAGAGTCTGTGCCTGAATTTTCCAAGGTTGTGAGATCGTGTCTGATCCACATATTGCTGATTTCGAGGCTCAGTCGACAGGCACTTTACCCGACGCGTCAAGAGCGCGAATGCCACTCGAGACCAACACCCTGCAAAATTGCACTTTTTGGACTGCTGCGCCTCGAGTTGAGTCTGTCTAAGTCAGGTGCAACAACAACCAACATCAAGGGTGACAGTTGGCATTTGATCTGATAGCCCACCTTGCCGATCTCTCCTCCGCTCAATTCCTTCGCTCGTTCCTCCAGACTTCATCTTCACCCCTCACCGACCATCAGCATCAACGAGACGGGGAGGATCACCCCAAGCACGCATAACTCCTGGAAGCACCAACCAACGGAACATGCCTATCCCGACATCTTCAACAGGGCAGTCGTACCCTCCCGTGTTGGACTATCGTATCGTCCAGCTCATCGGTGGCGGTGGTTTCAGCAAAGTCTTCCGTGCCGTCAATCCATCATCCAAGTCGAACCCCGTTGCAGCTATCAAGGTCATCTCCTACGCTCCGAATCGTTCCAACAAATACCCCATCGACCGACGAGCGTTACAAAAGGAAGTACAGGTCCACTCAATCCTGAAGCATCCGAATGTCCTCGAGTTCCTCGGCGCGGTCGAGCGTGGCGTTGACAAGAATGGCAACGCAGGAAAAGAAAAAGGAATCTTGATGGGCGAGGCGGTTGCCACAACACAGGAATCCATCAAGGCTCGCGACAAAGAACGTCAAAAGATGCTCAACACGCCTTCACATGATGACAACTACGTTCCGGGTCTTTACATGGTACTCGAATTGGGAGCTGGTGGTGATCTCTTCGACAAGATCGCTCCAGACTATGGTGTCGAAGAGGATCTGGCGCACTTCTACTTCCAACAACTCCTCGCAGGTCTCGAATACATCCACTCGCAAGGAGTTACACATCGCGATATCAAACCGGAGAACATGCTTCTCGACGCCGAAGGAAACCTCAAAATCGCCGACTTTGGTCTTTGTTCCGTCTACAAGTACAAGGGCAAAGAGAGGGAGTTGACCGGCGCTTGTGGATCGCTGCCGTATATTGCACCAGAGATGAATGGTAAGCCGTATCGTGGCGAGCCTGTTGATGTGTGGAGCTCGGGCGTTGTCCTTTTCGCTTTGCTGGTGGGTAGTACACCATGGGACGAGCCTACTTCACGATCGCCCGAGTACAATGCCTATCGCACCGGCGCCCTCTTTGCCTACGACCCCTGGACCAAGATCCCCAACGATGCGCTATCGTTGCTCAAGAAGATGATGCATCCTGTTCCCGAAAAGAGGATCACATTCGAAGGAATTCGTCGACATCGCTGGTTCAAGCGCTCGAATGAGCTAATGACGCAGAAGGGCAAATGCAACGACCCAGTCAACCTTGCAGAGAAGCTACTGCAAGGCTTGGCCGTCTCCGGTGATATTAACCTCGAAGTGAACGGCGGTGCTGCTGCAGCAGCGGCTCGTCGACTCGACCTGCATACGGATGGACAGCGAGCACAGGTGCCAGAGAACGTCTCATTGACACAGCCCGAAGCGATGCACAACAGCTCGTTCGGCCTGGCAGCAGGCAGTTCCGTAGCGCGAGGCTGGCGAGACACAAACAGCAACGCAGGTGGTGGATTGGCACTTCCTTCATCCACAGCCATGCCTGCCATCGCGGTGGATAGCAACGACATGTCGCGCCGCTTAGCCATGAGTCAACACATCTCAACTCGCCGACTCGAGTTCTCTTCCTCAGGCAGCGGTGTTGGTGAGATGTCCATGCCGGGTGCATCTCAATTCACTCAAGCACTCAATCACTTCACGCAGTTCGAAGCGCTCACGCACATGGCTGGTGCTGGAAGTACACATCTACGCTTCTCACCACATCTTACACGATTCTTCTCTTCCGCGACCGCTGCGACGATGGTCAGCTTAGTCATGAAAGTGCTTGACGGACTTGCCATCCCCAACGGTGTAACGGCCATCGGAGATCAGGAAGAATTGGAGGAAGCATACAACTTTATGGTGGACAGCAATGAGTCCGAATCCACCGGGAAAAAGGTCGTCATCGGAAGTAGGGGTGCCAAAGTTCGTTTGGGTACCATGGACAAACGCAAGTGTCCGCTACGTGGCGAGGTGCATATCGAGAATCTGGTACTGCCAGATGCGGGATCGGATGCAGCCTCGGTGGCAGGGGATGACGGCGCGAAATGTTTGGTGGTGATGAAGAAGAGTAAAGGTGACCCATTGGAATGGAGAAGGTTGTTCAGGGAAGTTTGTAGGAAGGAGGAGATACGAGCTACCATCATCTCGACCTAGTCTCATGCATTCGCATCAACAGTTTCTCTCTCCTCTTTCTGGTCTCGTTCTTCGTAAACCTGGCATCTCGTTGTACTTCTTCCCAGCTCATGTAAGCCTAGTTCTTCTCTCATCTCAGGATCGCGCAACTGCAATGCATTTGGATTGGCTGTTTGTCATGGGCGAGACTGTGCTTGGCTGTCTGGCCCCCACCTCTGTTGCTGGCGCTGCAATTTGCTGTGTTCTTTCTTCGTATCGGAGAAGATGAGGTTCAGGGGGGGGCGCAGTGGCCCCTAACAATGCTCCTTGTCCAACTAAGCCGTCTACTGCATCAGGCAATCTCGACATGGCCTTCGACTCTTGCTACGTGTAACACCAGCTTTCGCAAGGTATGACGTCCTTGACGCCGCGTTTGCGCAAAGCTAGGGAACTAGACGGAAGAAGTAGCAGGAGGTCATGGCGCGGCACTCTCATCCGATCGGGATCAAGCGTGAGTGATTTTGAGCGGTTGATCAAGCTGCTAACAGCGCAGCCGATGACCGAGGAAGGCGTGGTGAAGGCCGATCTGCGACGATTTTCGAAAACAAGCTGAAAGCGGTGAAAGCACGAGCCAGCAAGGAAAAATCGTGGTTACGGGTCCACAGAGAGTGATTTTTGAGAGGCTCGAGCTTGTCAACGTGACAGAGCTCTGAGTGGCTGCTGCTCACCGCGCCATGGCACAAAATACTCCACACACGCACATCCTGCCTCACTTTGTTATACACCATCACCACCGTTAAACCACGCGCACATCACCCATCACGAACTCCATCGCTGCCAACAACGCATCAAGCAGCAATTGACGACTAGACTTTCAGCCACCCTCATAGACGACCGCTTTCCACAACACAACAATTCGCAACAATGGGTGAAGAAGAGGTCGGAGGTGCTGTTCCCCAAGAGCAGCGACAGGGATGGGGTCAGTTCCTCAAATCCATTGCCACCTTCTCCGGTGATCTTTCTTCGCTTACGGCACCCTCGTTCATCCTTTCGCCCGTCTCTCTGGTCGAATTTCCTGCCTACTGGGGCGAGCACCCGGACGCCTTTGCCAACATCGCCAATGGCAAGGATGAGGTCGAGCGCATGAACCTCGTCCTCAAGTGGTTCGTCAGTACGCTCAAGGGTCAATTCACCGCTCGTAACACCTCGATGGGCTCCGAGAAGAAGCCGCTGAACCCTATCCTCGGCGAACTTTTCCTCGGCAAGTGGCCTGATAAGAACGGACGTGGCGAGACCACCTTGACTGCTGAGCAGGTTTCGCATCACCCTCCCGTCACCGCCTACCACATCGAGAACAAGACGGCCGGCATCACACTCGAAGGTCACTGCGCACAAAAGACTTCCTTCTCGGGACGCACCATCTCGGTCAAGCAAGTCGGTCACGCTGTGCTTCGTATCAAGCTTCCCAACAGCGACAAGGAGGAACTTTACCTTATCACTCTTCCCAACTTGCTCATCGAGGGTCTCTGGTACGGTTCGCCGTACGTTGAGCTTACCGGTAATTCGTACATCCAGTCGACCACTGGTCTTTTGACCACGCTCAGCTACACCGGCAAAGGATACTTCTCGGGCAAAGCACACTCGTACAAGGCCACCATCGGCGCTGGCGGAAACGTTCTCTACACTGTCGAGGGAGAGTGGGCCGGCGTTAGCAAGTACAAGGGCAAATCCGTCTCTGGTTCTAGCAACGAAGTTTTCTGGGACGCATCGACTGCACGTGAAGAGGTTTCCGTGGAAGCGGTCGAGAAGCAAGGTGAGATGGAGAGTCGAAAAGTTTGGAACACTGTCGCCAACGGTATTCGCACTGGAGACTACGAAACCGCGTCCAAGGATAAAGCTAGGATTGAGAATGCTCAGAGACAAAAGCGTAAGGATGAGGCTGCTGCGGGTACTCCACACCAGCTCGAGTACTTTGTTCATGTGGATGACGACCAGGAATACTCGCAGCTGGCGAGCATGTTCAAGGGTCAGCCTGTTACGGAGGATTCGTACCGTAGGAAGCCTCGCGTTCACTAGAATGCTGCTGAGATCGCACGGCAATCTAATGAATCAATGCCGTCTAGATTCTCTCATGCGCGTTAGGTGCACCATCTACCGTGATACAGACTTTGGTTTCGATTCCGCAGAACGCAACTCAATATACACATGATACAGTGTTCTGAAATGCAGTGTGTTGGGACCAGACATAATCCTGAGGCCCAGATTGCATGCAAAGTGATGTCGGAGGGAAGAAAGCCTGTGCTGATGGCCATCACTAAGCTTTGAGTCGGCACGGGCGGTGCGTGAGTCGCGGATGATGTCGCAGCTTCGACCATCCTCCTCCACCTTGCTGACGAGCCTAAAACGCGTTGCGAGCTGCAGCTGTGAAATTTCGGAGAAAGTCGACTCCAGAGTGTTGGTCTAAGCGAACATCATTTGCTTCTCCTTTCTTTCCTTCTTCTTCTCGCTCCGCTACCAACGTTTTCATCCGCTCCTCCGGCTCGCCATGAGCGTCCTCCTCGAAACTTCGCTGGGCGACCTCGTCATCGACTTGCACACAGAGTTGGCACCACGCTCGTGTACCAACTTTCTGAAACTCTGCTCGAAGCATTACTACAAGCTGAATGCGTTCTTCAGCGTCGAAAAGAACTTTTTAGCCCAGACGGGCGATCCGACCAATACGGGCAAAGGTGGAGCAAGCATTTGGTCGCAGCTTCCTTCGAGCTCCAGGGCCAGGATCGAGGATTCGTTCTTCAAGCCAGAGACGTCGAGGGAGCAGCTGAGGCACACGAGGAAGGGGACGGTTTCGTTTGCGTGTTTCCGCAAGCGCAGCAGGAGTAAGGCATCTGAAGAGGAAGGAGAGGAGGAAGGGGAGCTGTTGGCCGGGTCGCAGTTCTTCATAACGCTTAAGGACGAGATCGACTATCTGGACGGAAAGCATGCACCATTTGGGACAGTGGTAGAGGGTCAAGAACCAGGTGGGACGCTGGATAAGATCAACGAATCCTTCACCGACAACGAGAAGAGGCCGCTCAAGGATATCCGCATCCGCCACGTCGTCGTCCTCGAAGATCCTTTCCCAGACCCGGACGGGTTCATCCTGCCTTCGAGATCTCCTTCGCCGACACCATCTCAGATCCGCGCCCTTCGACTTGCAGATGATGAAGACCTCCACTCCGCGTCTTCCGATCTCGATGAAGCGGCAAAAGAAGAATTGCGTCGAAACGCCGACACCACCGCCGCTGCGCTCACTCTCGAAATGGTCGGCGACCTTCCTTTCGCCGAGATTCGTCCACCCGAAAACATTCTCTTCGTCTGCAAACTCAACCCCGTAACCCGCAGCGACGATCTCGAACTCATCTTCTCCCGCTTCGGCAAGATTCTATCCTGCGAAGTGATCAAGGACAAGAAAACGGGCGATTCGCTGCAGTATGCATTTATCGAGTTCGACAAGAAGGACGATGCGGAACGGGCGTATTTCAAGATGCAAAATGTGTTGGTAGATGATCGGAGGATCTGGGTAGACTTCTCGCAGAGTGTCAGTAGGCTGCATGGGGATTGGGTGAAGAAGAGGAATGGGGGGAGGGAGGCGCCGGATGGGCATTACAAGTGGGGAAGACAGGGGAAAGGCGATGGGAGAGCACAAGGGAATGCGGATTCGTATCGACCACGAGGAGAGACAAGGTATCAAGATGATGGTAGGAGTCGCGGCGGTCGCTATGATGGTAGGGATGGACGAGATGGCAGTAGAAAGGGGGAAAGCTCTTCTGGATTTGATGATCGTCAGAATCGAGAAGAGGATTGCTCTCACAGACCGCGCTCACCTCGAAGGGCTGACGATAGAGAAAGAGCATCAAAGCGTTCGCGAAGGGAGGAAGAGGTCGATTCTCGGGCACGCAGAGATGGGCGAGATCGATACCAAGACAGTGGGTCTGCACGCCGAGATGACAGAGACAAGAAGCAATCAAGTGGCCGCGATCGCGGAGGCGACCATAGGGATGATCATCGAAGCCGAAGAAGAGACGAAGATGACAAGCACAGTCGCCGGAAGCACGATGCCGAAGACGTCAGGCGCGATCGAAATTCAGCCTCTCGCAGACACGATGCTAGTCATTCTGAACGATCTGATCGTGATCGTAGCAGGAGGGATCGAGATCATCGTGCGGATGGTGAACGTGACAGACACCGAGATGGAACACGCCGATAGTCGCGGTCCCACAAGTTTTCGGATGCTCCGACATGTAACACAAGCAAATACCATTTTGCAATATCACACTGTATGTCGCAGACAATACGATGTCGATGGTGTTGTAGATCGTCTATAGAGGAGAAAAGGTTCTTGTCAATGCTGCCAGATAAGATGATGAGAAGAAGACGAGGAGCGGGAACGCGCCTCGGCGAGTTGAGACCCTGGATTTGAGTTGCGCGTGCATGAGCTCGGACCCATTCCGAATTCTCAGAAGATGTCCTTATATCGGCAAATTCCGACTGCCTCGTGCCTCGTGTCCACGGTCAATTCCGCAACATCTTTCCCTTCTCAACACCATCGCTCTCGCCATCTTCATCCTTCTCGCCACTTCATCATCTTATTTCACGCTCGAACGCTCCATCTCAAAAACGCTCTTCCGCCCTGACTCGTCGATCTGCAACGGACTTATCACACGCAATGCCATCGACCTCGACATGAACGCTTCCGCATCACCCCATACCAAATCGAGCGCGGCGCTGGCGCCTCCTTCACCCTCAGCAGCTTTCTTCCCGGGTGGCTCGTCCTCGTCTCGTCGCAGTAGCGTCTATGCTGCCAATGCAGCCGTTGAAGACGATGAAGCGCTCGACGAGATCCGCCGCTACGAATCCTTCTCCACCGTAGACTGGGTCGTCGACAATACACGCGAACGCAACCGATTGGCTCGGGAACGACAAGCTGCTTCCGCCCACTTTGTCTCTTCCTCTTCATCCAACTCGCATCTCGGTAACGGATCCATTCGCGCAAATGCTGACGCTGCTGCTTGGGGCAACATTGGTTTCGGCAGAGGAGGTGTTCCACCAAGATGGTGGTCGAGAGGACCTTGGGGGAGGAGAGCTTGGTTATTATGGGGGATCGTCAAGAGCGCACTGTCGGCGTTCACGGACAGCGGCGTCATAGTGCTCGTGGGTATTCTGATCGGGCTCAATATGGGAATTATCAGTCTGGCGACAGAGTGGGCATCGGATCTGAAACAGGGTTACTGCAGTTCCGGCTGGTGGCTCAATCAGAAGTTCTGCTGTTGGGAGATGATGGATCAGGCAGGACCTGGTGGGGCTCCATTACCTGCTGCGGCGAAAGCGCTGGCGACTGCGACTGTCACAGTCACTGCAAGTGCGGCTTCGGACACATCGAAAGCGGTCTCGTCATCCTTGTCGTCCGCCGCTGCCGCAGCGACCGAGGTTGCGGCACGAGGAGCGTACAACCTCACAATACGAGCCATTCCAGGCAACGAACTTTGGGCCAGATCCGCGCAAGGTGTCCTGCACGATGGCTTCGGCACTGGACTTCGACTTCTTGCACGCGCCGAGGGAGCATCTTCAGGCGCCGGCGACTTTAGCGAAACTTGCACAGACTGGGTCCCGTGGTCGCAATGGACTTTCCCTGCTTGGATCATTTACATCCTCTTTGCAGGCTTGCTTTCGTTCGTGTGCGCACACCTCGTCAAGTCGTTTGCTCCCTACGCGGCGGGCAGTGGTATCTCGGAGATCAAATGCATTCTCGCCGGCTTTGTCATCAACGGTTATCTCGGCTTTTGGACGCTTGCCATCAAGAGTTTGACTTTGCCTCTCGCCATCGCATCAGGGCTCAGCGTCGGGAAAGAAGGTCCTGCGGTCCATGTGGCTTGCTGCATCGGCAACGTCGTAGCGAGTTTCTTTCGATCTTTCAATCGCAGTCAGGCAAAGATGCGTGAGCTTCTGACAGCGTCTTCCGCTGCCGGTGTCGCAGTCGCTTTCGGCTCTCCGATCGGTGGAGTGCTCTTCTCGCTCGAAGAGATGGCCTACAACTTCCCTGCTTCTACCATGTGGCGCTCTTTCCTCTGCGCTTTGGCCGCTACGGTGACACTATCGTTTATGAACCCGTTCCGAACAGGTAAGCTGGTTCTCTTCCAGGTATCGTACGATCGAGATTGGCATTATTTCGAGATCATCTTCTACGTCCTCATTGGCATCTTTGGCGGTCTCTACGGTGCTCTTGTCATCAAGTACAATCTTCAAGTGCAATCCTTCCGTCGAAACTATCTGGCCAAACATGGCGTCAGTGAAGTGGTGGTACTGGCGACACTGACGGCATTTATCGGATACGCCAACAAGTTCTTACGCATCGACATGACCGAATCTTTGGAAATTCTCTTCCGAGAATGCGAGGGCGGAGGAGACTACGACAACCTTTGTCAGACATGGGCTCAGTGGAGGATGGTCAACTCACTACTTTTGGCAACAGTACTACGAACTGCCCTTGTCATCATCTCGTACGGATGCAAAGTCCCCGCCGGAATCTTTGTTCCTTCCATGGCTATCGGTGCAACGTTCGGCAGGATGGTCGGAATCCTCGTCAAAGCGCTATACAACACTTTCCCACACTGGTCGATGTTTTCGGCGTGTCAACCGGACGTACCTTGCATCACACCTGGAACCTATGCGTTCCTCGGTGCCGCTGCGGCTCTCGCTGGCGTTACGAGGATCACGGTCGCTGTAGTGGTGATCATGTTCGAGCTTACGGGTGCGCTGACGTACATCTTGCCAACGATGATCGTCGTGGGGATCACCAAAGGTGTGGCAGACTGGTTCTCGCGCGGAGGGATTGCGGAGCAGATGATCAAATTCTCCGGCTACCCTTTCCTCGACAAGGACGATCACAGCTTTGGGATTCCCGTGGAAGACGTTATGCACGTCAACCCAGATGTTCTTTATGCTGCAGGGATGACGCTCAAGGAGCTCGAGAGCAAGCTCGCCGAAGGCACTTACAAAGGGTTTCCGCTCGTACAGAGCAAGGATGACGCCACGCTGCTAGGGTATGCTGGAAAGACGGAGCTGCGATATGCGATTGGCAAAGCTCGACGGGCGAGAGCGTTGGGTGCGGATACTCTGTGCTTGTTCAGTGTTGGCCCTAACGCCGATCGAGCAAGAGGTGCAGGTGGGGGTGGTGAAGAGGGAGGAGCGAGACAACAGCCAGATCTGATGACGATGGCTTCACTACCGACAACGGCGGCTGCGGATCAAGCTATACGCGAAGACATGTTGAGTCGGCTCAGTGGAGCGACGGGGGCAGGTGGTGCGCTTGGGCTTGGCGTAGGTAACAGTGGCAGTGGCGGCAGTGGTGGAGGAGGAGGTAGAGGAGGAAGTGGTGGTGGCGAGCGAGCATCGCAACATCGGCAAGAATCTCAGTCGCTTATTGGCAAGCTCGATGGTGAGGATGACGACGATGACGATGAGCGCGACAACCAAAACTTGCCTTCTTACAGAGTCACGGCAGCGGACGCCGATGACGACGACCTAACCAACGACCCCATTCTCGGCGATGCTTCCGGCGGGGTGGACGGAGAAGGCGACTCCGACGTCCTCGAACTCTCCGGCTGGATCGATCCAACCCCACTCATCGTTCAACCCACGATGGCACTCGAGACGGTCATGGACATGTTCAAGAACCTCGGTCCTCGCGTCATCCTCGTTGTCCACTACGGTAAACTTTCAGGTCTCGTCACGGTCAAAGACGTACTCAAGCGAATAGCGCAACAGGAGAAAGCGGAGGCTGTCGCGGCGCGGAACGCTCTCCCCATCTCCTCTACCCACGCTTCATCCACCGGTGGCGAAGTGGGAGGCGGAGGAGAGTTGGAGATTCTGCTCAAAGAAGCATACGAGTGGGCGCAGGAAAGATGGAGCGTTGTTGCGCCACACGTTGATGGGTTGGCATCGCGGCTCGGCTTTGCGTCGAGTGGAAGAGGTAGGAGACGAACACAGGGGAATCGCAACGCCGTCTCAGGCTCCGGTTCCAGCTACTCTCACCTCAGCGCAACGGAGCGATACGACGATACATCGCCCAACTCGGAAAACGAAGACCAAGGCGAGACTCTACCCATGTCATCTTCTTCCGCTGCTGGGGCTGCTGCTTCGCGCCAAAAGAATCCAAAGCGTAATTCGGATCAGGAACAGTTCGTCCTAGGTGGAGAAGAGGATGACTAGAAACTCTGAATAGGTTGCAACGGTTCAGGTCGTAATGACATTCAGCGTTACCACCGTCATTTTTCTGGCTGAAAATTGTGGTTTCAGCTTGCGCAGGCTGAGCGTGTTTATGTGAGGAGCGCAGCAACTTTTCATTTCGATCGTGACAGCGCAAGGAGATGAAAGATTACAACAAAGGCGGGTAGCTTTGCGTAGTTTTCCAAGCTTTAACGCAGCTTCTTATCCTCAAAGAATCCCCTTAGGTGTCTTAGTTGCCAAACGCAGGCTCCTAGCAGCGTGATCAGTTGCAACGAGCTCCACCACATTGCTCTTGAGTTTGTCAATTCTGACAGATCCCTGAATTGTGCTTCTCTCTCTCTTTGGTACTGTTGTTCCTTCCTGATGTCCCTCAGTTTTGCGTTTAGGTCCCTTACGCGCTGGGCCAGGTCGTTTACGTGGGTCTTGTCCTTATGTGTGTTATCCGGCTTTGCGTCGCCGATGACGATATCCAAATGCATTCGGACCTGTACTGCTGGCCGACCGTCGAATTTGGCCTGCATGCAGATACGATGATCACCCGCTTCGTGGGATGTAAATGCGAACTTGCCTTCAGGTGGACCACGGGAAGAAGTTACGACGTGGTCATCTTTAACTTCACGTACCGAGATGTGGATTCCCATATCGTCTTTAACAACAAAGCGTTGGAGAGTCGTGTCCCATTCTTCGGTCATGTAGTGGCCAACGACAACCGTGTCATTGGGAAGCTCTTCGAGGAAGCATTTGGGCGTTTCGGGTTCGAGGTAAAAATACAGTGCTGCTGTGGAACGGACGGCCAACAGCAACGAAATGAGGAGAAAGAGGGTATGCGAACGGCCAAACATCCTGGACGAATCGATTGGGTGGTGATAACGATGCTATGCGATGTCTTGGTGATGCTCGAGGATGAATCTGTTCTTTCGACTAGGAAGCGTTGGATCTTCGCCGTCGATCGAGCGATTGTAACGCCTGCGTCCAGTTTTGCGATTGGGGTAAGTCGCTTTGATCGCGGGTGTTGTGGTTATCGAGATCGTTGTTCGTGACGATACTGCGTCTGCCTTTGGTAATGTCGGCGAGAATGACGAGCAATGTGAAGGTGCACAAGTGAATGCGTGCAGGTCGACGTGGAGCCGAACCGTGCTTTCCACAGGCGGCCGGAAGAAAAGCTTCAGAGACGTGCACTGGCTGCAGCTGCAGCTGAGACATTCTTTCGCTGGCACAGGCTCGGGGTAGTCACGTGCCTTTTTCTGATCAAAGTGGTGCGTTCTTTGAGCGGTCTAACATGTTTGTCTAGTTGTCTCTTACGCTGCCTTCCACTCTCTTGCCGTCCTTCTCTGTATGAAGAGTTCGGCCTTCCTCTTATGATGGGTTCGATCTGACTCTACGGTGTGCTTGCTGTCCTAGGCTCGATCAAGCCTATGCGGGGGAGCGAATATGCTATGGTATGGTAAAAGTACGATGATCCGAAAAGTCTGGTTGCAAAATAGTAATAGTGCCACGAATCAATTTGGAAAGAAGGCACGAAAAGACGTCCAATAATTCGCTCTTCGACACTTGGACCCCGCAGGACCTCTAGAAGCCGGCAACCCCGATTGGCTACCTATATGTAGCGCATGCGACGCAAAAGCGATCCGTTCGCATAGGGAAAAGAAGGCCGATCGGATTGACACCGACAAACAAGCTCGTATCGGGAGATGAATAAAGTTGCGTCTTCACGGTAAATGTAAGATCGCGCGATGCCTCGAGTGAACTTATGCAGAAAAGCGGGAAAAATGACATCATCTCCCTCTCCTTCAACCTCACGCAATGCGATCTTCCTGACCGAAAGGACCCTATCACGCGGCTTCGAACGATTCTCATGGAGCGAATCACACGACATTGTCCACCCTCCCCATCTCGTTTACGCGTGACGAGGACCCGCAGTGGGATGGCATGAATTCGGATGACTGCGCCTTTGGGACAACAAAAGCGGGCGCGTGTGTTCACCCACGCTCATCGTGTGATCCGCGTCGATGGTAGTGTGTCCCCAACCAGTTTGCTATCTGACAAGAAGGATAGCCGAGAAGGGGGTAAACTCTGCGATGCTGTGCAGTTGCAATTCGATCAGCGTCGGCTGTGTGAGCCGAAGGTCAAATTGCTGACCACATAACTACTGTACACATGTGTTCTCTCCCCGCGGCAAGAAGAGCAGTGCGTATGTTTGAATGCACGTCACCATGCTTGCCGAAGCGACCGCGTGAACCTAATGGAAAAGCCGAGTTCCATACGCTGGAGACCATGACGCCGGTCAAGCACCAACGGCGACTTTCAATGGACCTCTGGTGTGTAGATCGATCGCACTGTAAGCCACGTATGCGCACATGGTTTCGGTGTCCACGCCGATGCGATCAAAGACATCAGCAGCAAGGAGAATGGTCAGCGATGGGCAGTGGCAGGAAACTGGCTCGCCAAGAGTCTTGGCCTGCAAATTGGCAGGGTTCGAAACTGATGACACCGCCTCTCAATCGCGTTTCCTACATCGGTAAGAGGAGCGCGATTCGATCAAAAGAAAGTGTATGTGGTCACAATCTCACATCCACCAATATTCGCCTTTAGCATGGTTTTGTACCACCGCTCTCATCGCATGGTCTGTAATTGACATGCCGAATGCGAACGCATGGCCCACGACCATACGTTGCCAAGTCAGCAAGGAGTGCCATACGATAGCGGTTGACTCGCTAGACGACTCACCCCCAGCCATGTGCCTTGTCGCGTGAGCAAGTCTCGTAAGCAGTTCCTGAAGCGGAGTTTTGGTCATTGACCACGCGAACCAGCTCGAACCACGCGAATGTCGGACCTTCAAGGGACCAACCTGAGTTTCGAGCGCGAGCCAGTTAGATACGGTATCTGCTCGAAGCAGAACCAATAACAGCACTCGAGACCGCCAATCAAAGCCCGTTTCGATGGTTGTGCAACAACATTTCGGCAGAGTACGAATGACGACGATGGTGGTCGTCGAAGAGCAACCGCCGTCCGTGCCGAGACTTGCTACTCCGACCCAAAATGGCAGCTTCAAGAGATAACCGAAAGTGGACCAGACGGACGTGCTTGTTCCGCTGATAAGATGATCAGCAACACATAAATGAGGTTTCGGAGGGTGTCAGTCCGTGGCCTGGCCGGTCGAGGACTGGAAAGCCGGTGGACTACCACAGGCTTGGTATTGAGAACAGATTTCCGGTGGAAAGTCAGGTGTCGATGTTGACGCCCAAGTCTCTGATTCATCGGGGGAAGGCGCTGGTGCTGCATCCAAGAAGGGCGTTCTGGACCGCCGGATCTCTGCACCATTTTTGCAAAAAATGCGATTTCTCTCTGAACGCGAGCGGGGAGGAATGCATTATCCTGGAAGTCAGAGTCAGCTTTTTTCCCCATAGTGATTCTATTTGCGCGCTCCCACAAGCACTTTTCGACCATCGGATGGATGGGAGCCGTCTCGATATATTTAGTGACAAGACCGGTCAGCTGGGAGTTGCCCCGGCGGTCGAATTGGCTTTGACAGCGTCAAAGCGAAGCCTCGGCAAGGATCGATCCGAGTATCGAAGCGAAAGGGACATGGCAACAATGCAAAGCTAAAGGAAGCTCTTTCTGCTCGTTTCCCCCCCTGTTTGCGAAACGCAAAAGCCGTATTGATGCACCGGGAACAATACTGCACCGCCCCTTTGTGTGCGGTGGGAGCGTGGTTGCCCTTGCAGCCTCATAGATGCCCAGGCTTGTTTGCAGAGCGAGATGGACGAATATGCTCACGCCTCTTGTGGGG
Source organism: Pseudozyma tsukubaensis (assembly GCA_001736125.1). Lineage (NCBI taxonomy): Eukaryota > Fungi > Basidiomycota > Ustilaginomycetes > Ustilaginales > Ustilaginaceae > Pseudozyma > Pseudozyma tsukubaensis. The sequence goes on along the minus strand of MAIP01000082.1, from coordinate 12,404 downwards.
ATGCTGCCATCAGGGGTCAGGGGAAAGAAAGCCTCGAAAGCCTCGAGATGAAGATCCCACGGTCATTGACTACTTTTGATGCGGGCTATCTATTGTTCCCAGCCATCGCATCGTGTCTTTGCTTGAATCCAAACCCAAAACAAAGCATATTTTCAGTGTGGACTCCGACTGCCGTGCCGGCGGCATTTCGTAAGAAAGAGTGCAGCTGGAGATGCAGCAGAAATTCGCCTTTTTAGTTGCATGGTTCGTTCGTTCGAAAGGCCGCCAGGAACACTCGCCGGCGGTCTTGATTGCATATGCTTCGTCGACCTACGGTCGTCAGAGTATCCCCTGCTGAAGGAGCATGAAAGCTCAATGGATGGAATGCATCGATTTACTCGTTTGCTTCTCTTCCCGTGTCGGTTGCAAAAATCGAAGAGCGGTGGATGGTTGTTCGACACTTTGGTCAGACCTACATCGATTCTGCAAAGAAGTTGGAAGTGACCATCATTTCGGTGTGCGATAATTGTTTAGTCCCGCGGCTGCTCCTCTACGTGCAATCGTTGTGAGGGTTAGGGTTCGCTCAAGCCCCGCCAAGAGGACCTCAAAGGTCGCGCGGGGAACCAATTGCAGATACCGTAGGCAAGTGTTCGCAGCCACTTTAGCGTGCCTGAAGCTGCCTATGCACTATCGGTGGCTTCACTATTGTCCTTGATCGCGGAGTAGAAAAGCAGGGCAGGCGAGGAAGATTCCTGCGCGTAGAGTAATTCAGCTTCCGATTTTGAAAAGGGAGGATCAAGGCCATGATTGGCAGGGTTACCTGAAGGGAAGCAGATAGCGTAAGCTCCGACCCAAGTCACCATCAATAGAGAGTGCAGCAGCTTTGTGAAGACTACCAAGGCAATCGAACAGGCTGGATCGAATCATTTCCGCCTCAATTTAGTCCAATGAATATCAGTTTTGTGGTTCAGCTTCCGGTGCCAGAGCCGTTTTTCAGTCTCCGCTTCGAGAACAGCGTGGACTGGGGAGACCTTAAGACGCTCACAAGTTGGCCGACCGAAAGTAAAGCGAGATAAGCATAGCAGAGGATTTGAAGAGTGTTTGGCGCCATAGGCTCGCTTCGCTTCGAGTTGCCCCACATGTCTGACCTCTGTGGGCCACGTCGTCCCAGGCTGGCCGATGTCAAGCAATAGAAATTTGTCGATGCGCATTCAGACGAGCGCTGAGGTTGTTTGGACTCGGTCGTCTTGACGCTACAATTGCTGCCGAGGCCTAGTTGGCACCATGACGCTGGTCTACTGTCGGCCATAGATACGAGACCAGATCAAGCCGATGCGGAGGGACATTCCGACGACGAGAGAAGACAAGGGACGATGACAGCGACCTGTTTCGGCAAGGCCACCAAAGGCCAAAGTTGGAGAAGGCAAGAGGGAGAAGCGATCCTCGTCAGTGAAGAAGCTAGCGACTCTTGAGATGATACGAAGGCAGCGCGATGCGGTGATGATGCATCAAAGCAGGAAACGAGACGATGAACCCTAGCGATCTTCACGAGGCCTCGTGAGACCTTGCGCGCGAACTGTCAGCTCAGCTCGAAAATGAAATGATTTGCAAATTTCTTTTCCTTTTCTTTTCCTTTTCTTTTTCGAACGAGTCCGCTTTAGGAGAGCAGGAAAGCGTGAGAGAGAGCCTGTCAGGGATTTCCGAAAACACGAAACACGAAACTGCTTGGCTGCTTGGCAGGCCAAGGCGAGACCGACAGAGGCTCGCGTGCCATGCAGACAGCTTCGGAGAGTCCGACGGTCCACGCTTCGCCTTACCGCCTTTCGCTATCTACGGTAAGTTATCGCTTCCATTGGAGCTCGTTCGAATGTCGAGTATCCGCTTCACTTTTGCGACTCAGCTTTATCATGCTCTAGTCGTCGGTGCAGCTCGAATATACAACTTGAGCTGCGCTCTTGACTGAAATGTGTTGAGAAGCAAGAAGTTGTTGGTGACGATTGCGTGGAATGGCAGCATGTCATTCACCACTAAAGACGGCTCGGATGATTTTTGCCGAGGTGACAGAGAGAAGCAACGAGAGCACACGAGCACACCTGGTAGATCAGCACCCTTGCTGTTGCTCCTTGATTGCGACTTCTTTTTTATTTGAGGGGAAATTCAAAATTTTAGTTATTCTGCCTCAGACGATCTTGACGTAAAGGTGGGCTTGACGCCGGTGCAGATCGTTGTGACCTCAGACCAAAGGTTGGAAGCAAAAGAAAAAAAGACGGCGGTGATTGCCCCTATCTCTCACGCCCCGTATCGTAGGATCTGCCGAAAACGCATCCATTGCCCTGAGAAGCGGCGACACTGCACGCTCTGATGATCCGAATCTGGCGTGATGCTGCTGCTGCAGTCATATCAGGGCGCTCGAATGAGTTTGCCAAGACACGGAAGGCTATGCGATCAAGTCACGGTGCGTCCAAGCCGAGCGTTGGTCTGCATGGAGGTCTAGAAAAGAAGGTCGGAGGATCCGACCAAGGGACCAAGCTCAAAGCGCGCCTGGCAGCCATCCTGAAGACGCACAGCACTACGCACAGCACTGCCATTGTTGTGATAGCATTAAGAAGAGGCTCATGCTTTGGGCGCGGCCATGTCCGTTGCGCGAGAGGTGCGGAAGTCTCGATCCACACGACGACGTCAAAGAAGGAAAAAAAATCAAGATAAAATTCCTGAAATTCCTTTTCTTTCTTGCGAATTCGGCGCATGAATGCAAACTGATGAAACAGTGACACGCTGCTGCTGCTGCTTGCCTTACGATGTGCATGCATATCGGTTAGCATCCTTTGCATCAGCTGCAATCTGTCACATCACAGTTTGGCTCTCAGTCTGCACAGCAAAAGAAGAAGAACAGGCAACCAAAAGCCCTCCGCGAATAAATTGAATCGACCTTGCTGTTCATGTCAAAGGCCAAGTGCCGTCGATCCTGACATCTTCTTGCCACGGCTCTTCTGAGACTGTGTGGACGAGACTCACTTACCAAAATTGACCGCTCGCCTGCCTGCGCTCACACACTGACTGTGCGTGTCTCTCTCTCTTCTGTGAAGATGCTCGGAACGGATCCTCTTCCGGTCAATCTTTATTTATTTCTTCATCTTGAGGCTACGCATCGACGGTGATGGTGAGTGACTCTTGGATTGTCAAGGGATGTCGTGTCTCACGTCGTTGTTGGTCCATCATTCCACATTGATATTTGCCGGACTAGCTATCCATGAATGTCAGTCCCAAAGACCGTGCCGACACAATGGGCATGGACAGCGCTAGATGGGACGATGACGATGGACTGAGTGCTTTGCGATGTTGGAGAGTGTTGAAAAAAGGTTTGCTGAATGCGAGCGAGCGTGCATGCGTGAGCGTAACTTACAGCGCATGCATGTGTGGTTTAGCAGCTTCGAACCCCAAGTGATGACCGAAGAGCTGTCCACACTTGTTCTGTCTCATTACAACCCCTTGGCCATGCCGGCTTCGCATCGGAATCGAAACCGAAATCGGTGTCAACCGACGACGTTGTTGTCTCCATTTGCCCTTTCCCTTCGCATTCTGTCTGCTACGGAAGTCGCCGCACTCTCCAACTGTATGCTATATGCTGAATGACCACTTTGTCCGCTGCTGTGAATCATGCTGTGAATGCTAAGCAAAAGATTCAGGTTCTGGACCTGTCATGACCCACACAGCGCTTGCACCCAACGTAGCTCATATGCTCGCTTGATCCGAATGAGCTCTCGCACCCTTCTCGTGGCTGAGCTAGCTTGCAACCTAACTCTCCCTCTCTTCCCTGCTCTTGACTAAACTCAAGCCTATGCCCCTTCGGCCTTGCTCCTCCGCTCCCACATCATCGGTGCCTCGGTCGCTACATCTTACTCCCACTTTCCGCTTCCATCACCGGCATCCTTCCCACTCTCACCTTCACCTTTCCACCATCGTCCCTTTCCGTCTCATCCTAACCTACCCTCGCCGTCTTTATCATAAGCTCACTGACTCGACGTCGGCGCATTCCATTCGACCTCTCGCGTACATCAACCTCCGTGCTCATCATCACGCTACCCTCCGAACCACCTCGCCATAGAAGCTAGAGTAGTCGGACTAACGTAACGCAATTGGACAGCATCAACAGCACGTCGGCCAGTACTTCTTGTATCTCACCAAAAAGGTCTTCCCGCCGCATTTACTGAGCTCAGACCTCAGACCATCCTTGCTTAGGACCTTCAACAAAGTGCGGCATCTGCTACTGCTAAAGTCCCACTGCTCAACCTGCACCTTCGAGGTCGACCTTCAGAGTCTTTTGACCATTCCTGCAGCTCAACCTTGATCTGCAGCTCCACCCTTTCAGCAAGCTTTGCCTTCAGTCTTGGCACGCATCGTCTTCCGGCAGCATCTTGCAGCTCGATCTCTGCGCCTAAAGCTAATCTTTCACTGCTGCGCAGCAGATCTTTCTTCTCGCTTCCGTGCTTTGTCTTTTGATCGAACAAGCACAAGCTCCTGCAAGTCTATAGGCAGCGCAATAATTTTGAACGCATTCCAGATCGATTCCTGCAGCAGCGCAGCACGACTTCATTTCGGCGTCCACGGTTCTTTCGTCTCACTTCCTGCGGCTCCCACCTTTCTGCTGCGCATAAGTTACTTGCCTTCCAGCCCCAAACGCACAGCGCAGCACTTCACATCAACGCTTATAACGCCTGCATTCAAAGGCACAGCCTTAGAGCGGAGCCATTCTTCTGAACCAGCGGGAACGCACGCCTTTGTCCGCACTTTCACGACCCACAAACACACACAGACACGATAAGATATATGATCTCGTCCCCGTAGAGTTCCCATCTTCTTGTCCCTTCCGCAACCTCCGCATATACGAGCTTGACGCACACCACTCAGCATTAAACGGAACCGGATCCTTGACGACTTCATCTGTATCAGCCAGTCGTCACCCCCCTGGCTTTACGTCCACCTTCGATCAGCATAGACTGAGACGTCCAGCCACTCCCACACGTCCCCACTCGACACACACATACGCAATCCCACTTCAGTTGGAAAGCAAACATCATGGCAGCATCAACAAAAGCAGCGACCCGCGCGGGTCTCTTGTTACTGGCCAGCGCACTTTGCGCTTCAGCACTTCCACTACGAGATGGTCCTTCCGTATTTGCACCACATGCCGTCGAATCGTTGCAAAAGCGAGCCATCATGAAAGGAGACAACTACATCCCGCTTGGCAGCACAACGATCCCGCTTACACCATTGCTGCTCGTCTTTGGAGGTCTCGGTGTTGCAGCTGTAGGTCTTGTCATTGCTATGCTGCGCATCTTGGTTCCCTCGTGCATGTCGAGACATTCCCGCATCGTTCTGGAGGAGCGAGAGCGGGCTCGACAGGACTTGCGAGTGCGTGGTGCGGTTAGCCCGCGCGGCAGTCCAGGTGGCACACCAAGTGGTAGCCCAACACCAGGGTCTAGCACCCCTTCGCATGCGCATGCACGTCGTTTCCCACCCAACAAGATTCCTCGCAAGGTCGGACGCAACTCTCGCGGCAGCTTCACACCAGGTAGCGAGTCGATCTCTTCGACAAGTAAGAGGCCTTCGCATGGGTACCGTGGTACTTCGTTCTCGTTGGCTGATGCACGCAAGAACACGGAGAAGTCGTTCCGTTCGAGTATCAGTGGGCTGCAACTGCCGTTACTTAACTCGAATGACTCCAGCAGCGGTTCTTCGTCTTTCCATGTCAATGCAAGGGATTCGGCCATGTCGGAACGTGCAAAGTATCCGATCACAGCAACGAACGACGGCAGCCTGCCACGAGGCAACAATGGTACCCGCAGACTTAGCTTTGGCACACGTCACCTCAATCGCAATAGCTCCGTCGGCAAGGGTGCCGATCTGCAACGCACCCGTAGTGGCCGACAGAATGCCGAGATCGCACTTCACCCGCAATCGGTTGAGACAGCATATGCGCAAAAGGGAGGTCGACGAGAACCCTATCAAAGCCATCCATTGCAATCTACCACCAGCCCGAGTCGACGCGATTCGAACTACTCGGCGTACGAAGTTAGCAGCAGCGGCGAACACAGCTACCTCGACAGCAATACGACGAGCCGCATCGGTTCGTTTAGCAACGTTTCGCATGGTGCTCCGCTTCAGCCGTTGACGATGCCCGGATTCAGCGCGGTTCCACATGCGGGTCAGCCTTGGGCGAGTCCTCAGTCGGCGAGTCGTTCGTCTTCGCCCGAGTTCGTGACGCCGGATCCGAGCAAATTGGGTGTAACTTCGGTGGGTGGGGTGCATGGTGCGAGCAGTAGGAATTCGTCGGTGAGCGGGTTGTTGGATTCGGATGGGAGTGATCATGGCGTGACACCTCAAACGGCGGTGCTGATTCCGAGTCGCGCTACTTCGATCAACAGGTATTCGCCCAGGGCGATGTAAATATGCTTTACCGGGACCTTCTGTTCAAGGTCTGCCGAACACGCATGGCATATGTCGCTGAGCAACAGCTCAGCTGGCCTTCCTCTCACGCAACGCGCTCAAAAGTCTCATGGCACCACTTCAAGTCGTCCTGCAATGTCTCTTTCTCTCACGCACATTCTCTCGTACATTCTCTCTCTCTTCTGATCGCTAGCACTCACTCACTCACTGTACCAGTAGCCATCTCCTTTGCATGCATTGCTCAATCTTACATATGACTTGCAGTTTCTTCATCTTACGTGACCGTGTGCTCTCAACTCATCTACAGTCTGCCTTTGCTTCGCAGCTGACGTCTGCTGCCGTCAGGATCAGTAATGAGATTGTTCTGACCAACGTTTTGCGGATGCGAGAAGGCCATTGTGCAAGAGAAAGACCTCGCTCATGATAGCCGGACGCCTTCGTCAAGGTACAGGTTACGAGCGCACGTTTGGCGCATCAATTGACGTTCAGACGTACAACACATGCTTCAAGGTCTATGATTGTCGAGATGGTGATTCGAGTTCATTGTATTGCTATCTCCCTTCTCCAGGCTGTCGACTAAGCTATTGACTTATCCTCCATATGCTGCCGTGCCAAGTCCCTAATCTGATCCGTAATCTCTTGAAAGATGGGGAACGTCAAACTATCCTTATACCTCTGAATAGTTGTTCTTGACAAGATTGTTCCCGCTGCTGGATCGCTGTTCTCCACTTCCTTTGCAGCAATGGGCGTATCTGATGGGGCTAGCGGTTGATCGATAGCCTCTGGCTTCGCCGCGTCCTCTAGCGTAGTATCCTTGAGTTGTTGCTGTAGACGAAGTTGTTGTTGTGCTTCTTCCTTTGCGTCGTCCAGCACTCTAACGAGACCTGGGTCGATGGGGATACGACCTAGGAAGTGGATCGATTCGCGTTTGGCCAGGGCTTCTCCACCACCTTTGCCCCAAACGTTGGTGCAGTCTTTGCAGTGCGGGCAGATGTATCCGGACATATTCTCGATCAAGCCTAGCACTGGTAGGTTGGTCTTTTTGCAAAAGTCTAAACTTCTCAGATTGTCGGCTAAGCTGACTGCTTGAGGGGTGGTGACCATGACAGCGGATGGGGTAAATGTTTGGAGGTATTCGAGGATGCTAATGTGTTCATCGCTCGTTCCGGGTGGTGTGTCGATAATGAGATAGTCGAGTTGTCCCCATCTTACGTCGCCAAGGAATTGCTTGATCATCGCATTCTTCTTAGGTCCTCTCCAAACGACTGAATCGTTCTTGCTCCTCAGCAGGAATCCGACGCTCATCACTGCGAGTTGCTGCGATGCATCGGTATACACCGGAACCCAGCCATCCGTACTTTGCTTCACCGTGGCACCATCCAGTCCTAGCATCCGTGGAATCGAGGGTCCAGTAAGGTCGATATCGAGAATTCCGACTTTCGCCTGCCGTGATGTGCCTTCTACGAGAGAGGAGGAGAGGGAGAGTGCGAGTTGCGCAGAGACGGAGGATTTGCCAACGCCACCTTTTCCGGACAGAACGAGGATGATGTTCTTGACTTGAGATAGACGGCGTACAATCTTGGGATCAGCACCGAGGTGCGACGCCGAGGGCGAGATGGAGGAGCTTGCAGCGGCGCTCATGATTGCAATCGGCGGCTGTTGAGCGCGGATTCGTGTTGCTATCTCTATCGAGGTATCGAAGGAATGGTGTTGCCAAGTTAGACAGAATCAGGGCTGAGTCGTGTGTCGGTTACTTGCGAGATATCACGGGTTTCGGCTATCTTTCAAGGCTTTTCTCTTGTGGAGCAGAGCATCGAGATTTTCTCGATCGGGCAAATTTCGAAATCTAATCTCCGGCACTTTTCGACTATTCCGATTGCCTCATGCTCGTATTTATGTCGCTGCATGTTGACATGAGCTTACGCAGCGGATTGGAAGACGACATGGTTACAGTTCGAAATGATGATATTACGAACCATGTCATGATGGGACAGGACATCCGGACGGGCAAGGAGGGATTTTCGTGCGTATCATAGTCCCACGAGAGCGGCACGTTCCGAAGGCTTGATCCCATGACCCAACGCGGCGCACAGATAAGAGGCGGATGGCTAGAGTCGGCTCATCCGACCATGGCTACAAGCTCAGTTCCGTCCTTTTGATACTTGCTACAGCGCAATGAAAGATGATACAAAGACACCCGCGCTCTGATTGAGCTCTTTCGTGTGTGCATACCACTCTCTACCGCCTCAGCTCATCGTCATCATGAGCGATATGCGACCAGTCTCCCCAGATCCTCGGCCAAGCCAGTTCCAACCTTCGGGAGCTTTACATGGCACTCTCCCCCTCTTGGTGCCGCGTCCCCTGCCACAATCTGCACAAGTCACTATCGTCCGTCGCGAAGAGGGCGTAACGATATTCAAGCTCCCAAAACCAGCCAAAAAAGTCAACAAGAAGGACAAGAGTGGGCGCAAAAAGAAGGAGGGTAATGACGAGGAGGATGAAGACATTGTCATGGAGGACGAAGGTCAAGATACCGGCGACGAGGATGACTATGTGTACTGCCGCATTGATACTTTCAACGAGTGGGTATTGCTTCGCGGTATTCATTTCAACACTGACAAAGATGTCTTTCGCCTCAAAGCGGGACGTGCTCCGCTGGCACGAATCATTGCTGCTCAACTTCCCAACGACAACCCAGCCAGGGTTATAGTCGATCATGCCAACCGCGACGTTACCGACAATACTTTGCAGAATCTGCACTGGGTTACTGCACGATTCAACGTTTTCAATCGCTTAAGGAAGCCAAACAAGTCTTCCAACTTTCGTGGAGTGCAGAAGCAGCATAGGCGGTGGGAAGTCTGCTTCCAAGGTCACCACTCATCTTATGCCGAAGTCGAGACTGCTGCCTGCGTCTTCAACTTGCTAAATCGCCTTCTCCATGGCGATCAGCTCGACAAATGTCCCGACCTCCTCAACAAAGTCAACGAGGAAAGAGTTGCTCTGATCTCTACACAGAGCGATGGCGTCACGATCTATCAAGTCAACAGCGTCTACTTGGTGATTCACGATTTGGTCGTCTGCAGCACGCATGACGAATACAGCAAAGCAAAGAAAGCGGCTGAAAGTGTGGTCAGCAACTTGAAAGCGGAGAAGGAGCGAAAGGAGGCAGAGTGGGAGGCGATCAAGAAGTCTCTGGTTCCGGATCAGCGAGAATCAGATGGGGCGGCGTTCTTCGAGCTTACAAACAGCAAAGGGGAGACCATTGAGGTAATTGTCGACGACGACGTTTGGAAGGACTTGGTGGCAAGATCGGCAAGCTTGTTCTTTCTGTACAAGTCAAAATACGTGGCCCTTCGTGTCGATAAGCAGCACTCTCTGTTGGCACGCTGGGTACGTCACGCCGAAAGCTGGCAAGTAGTGGATCACAAGTCAGGCGACAGTTACGATAATAGGAGGGACAATCTGCGTGCTGTCGATCGTGCTGCGAACTCGCAAAACTTTCGGAGGGCAAGGGGCGAATTTGGCTGGATTGGTGTGGCGCCCAACGAAACGGGCCGCTGGGAGGTCAAATGCAAGATCAAAGGGGAGAGCCGATACGGGTACGCGTGCTTCGATGATCTTGACACAGCGATCGAGCTCTACGACCTCACTGCGCTGCATATGCATGGAGCTGGCGCTCTTCTCAACCGACCTGAAAAAGAGTCCGAATACCTTTCGTTGTTGGAGGACGACAAGACAATCAAACGCATCGAGTCGTTTCTGACCGCCTCAGTCCAGACTTCGCCGTTTCAAGGGGTCTCCAAGAAGAAGAAAGGCGGCTCGACTAAGGACGATGTCTGGCTCGCACGGCTGGAGCTGGGGGGCAAGGCACGTACCAAGGAGTACAAGATGAGTATCACTGGCGCTGAAGTGAAAGCAGCTATCTGCTACGATCTCTTCCGACTCACGGCCGATCCCCATCTCACAGTGAACTTTGAACGCATGCGTCCTTATTGCGAATATTGCCTCAAGAACTTCAAGAACTACGGTGACATGGCCGAGAAAGCTTATCAGCGACTCGGAGGGGACGAGTTTGCTCAGGCCAGAGAGGAGCAAATGGTAAGGGACGGCATACGATCAATGTAATTAGTTTCTGCACACTGTCAATTGCGATGCGGTAGGTACAAAAGTGAATCAAGCCGAGAATGGCGCCAACCTTGCCGAAGGCTTCTCGCTCTGTGTCCTCAAATCATACTCTCCATGCTGCGTGATGTACCTGACCCACGGCAAAGCCTGGTATCCGGATTTCTCGACGATCTTGAGATATCGCACCTGAATACCCGAAACTGTAAAGTAAGGAATTTCGAATTTGATGCTGATCGGTGTGCGCCTATCCACGGTGTCCTCGCTCTTGACACTTGGCAAACCGAAATGAGCCCGCATCAAGAACTCTTTTCCACCTCCCAACTGCTTGATCTTCCATACCATAGCCGACTTCTCTGGTGCGTAGACTGCCGATCCGATGGCTGCTCTGAACTTGGGTGTGTCGGCGTCGTCCGGTACGGGAATGTGGATCTCGACGTTGTTGGCGGTGGAACGGCGCTTGAACTGTGCTTTGACCTTGACCATGAACTCGATGCGGCTTCCTTCGTGACGTTCGACGATGGCTTCGGCCCAAATGAGCGGCTTGACTTGTGTGTTGAGACGGTAGCTCATCAATTCGAACTCTCCATCAGGTGGGATGAACGAGATCGTCCTGTCGTTTTCGAAGCGAGAAAGTCGTACGCACTGGTGAAACTTGACATCCTCCATCTCGATCGCTTTACCCCTTGCCGCTCTACCCGTGTTCTCGAACATGACCTTATCGTTCAAACCCAGCCTTAACTCCGGCATACCTGACAAGTAGCACTTCATCTTGACAGCACCCAAGATCTCGCTCCTTACCACGTTACCGTTTGCACTGACCAACAAGTTGACCGACTCGACAACATCCAAAAACACCTCGTTCTTCCTGTACCTGATACCCTCCGATCGCCACGAGACGGCATTGGTCACTGCCATAGGTGGTCGAACCTGCACCTCCAACTTGTGCGACTCTTGCGTGATGTACTCTTGCAAGATCTTGGATTCGGTTGTTTGCGGGTATCCAAAGTCCATCATTTCGTCGAGCAATTCGTAGATGATGACAAAGTTGTCTCGGATCGATTCTTCTTCCAACTCTTTGAAGTATTCCTCGAGGACGGCCGCAAGTTTGTGAAGGAAGATGAGAACTTCAGCAGCGTTCGAGTTGCGCCGTGAAAGAGCAAGGAGATAGAGGTTGTTGTGTCGGATGAACATGTAGTTGACGCCTTCGGAGGAGAAGCATGGGCTGACGGAAGAGCCGCCGGCTTCTTCTTCGAGATCGAGAAGGAGTGGAAGGAACTTTTCGACAGCGGAAGGAGGGACATCGTCGCGGTAGGAGCGCTGGATGAGCGACTTGCCCTTGAGGTCGACGATGGCGATGAGGGATGTCATCGTGATGAAGAGCTACGGGGCTGATTCGTGTTCGATACTGTGGTGCGATGCGAGGTGGAACCAACCGAAAGCTGCTTTGCGGTGATCGTCACTGTCTTGAACGACAGACCAGATGAGTAACTGAGGTGTCCGATGCAGATGAAGCTGAGCCTGCTGTGCTTCGTCGACGATGCGAAGAGGATGATGACCGGTGGATGGTGTAGACGCGATGATGGACGATGAGCGAAATGATGTGTGAGTGTTGCACTGGAGATTGATGCAGATTTGAAAAAGGTGGCCTGTGTTGCGTTTCACTTTGGCCGAGTCTTCTTGCGCCTCGGACCAGCGAGTGTTGTTGCGTGTCACCTGATGGATACGATGTGACAATTTAGGATGTATATAATTAGCATAGGAGCCTTCACTGCCATCTGCGGCCATAGAACCTTGAAAACACCGCATCCCGTCCGATCTGCGAAGTTAAGCAAGGTATCGCCTAGTCAGTACTG